>OOFC01010545.1:1042-39322 GCA_900323345.1 Pseudochromis fuscus
CCCTCCGCTTCCCCTCGGTGAGTGGCCCTAATAAAGAGCTTGTTATCAAAGTGGAGCGCACAGGGTGGCGGAGGGGAGGACGACTTTCAGGACTTTACAAGACCTCATTTTGTAGAGTTACTCTGTCCAACCCAGCACCACCACATCACTATTTAAACAGCAGGTAGTTGAAAGTAAAAAGTGAAGTAATCCTAAATAACTGCTACAATGGATGGTTTTTAATTTACTGGATGGGTACAGACCTCCTTGTTTAGTAAAGACTCATCTGAGACTGATGGACGAGTCATTAGTTTTACATTGATGTCAAACTTTGACTTGCTAAAACACCCCAGACCAAAACTGATGGTTAATTATTACATTCAGCAAAAAATACAGAACATTGATTTTAGGTAAATCAAATGTGAAACAGTTCAGTGACGGTCTTCATCCATGTTGGTCTCACCACATGCCTCATTTCACTTCTATTCATAGAGCATTGCAGTATCCAACAACACAGAACACGGCAACTCAGGGTCCCCGAGCGGCTTCAGCTCCCCTGTGGACAGGTAACGCTCGTCTTTCCTCTTCACTCTCATCCTTTAATTGCCACTTTGGAACATTGGAGTTCAATAGTCCCTTCCTTATTTAAGTTAAGAGACCTAAAAAAATCAATGTGGATCTTGTTTAAAATGTCTTCCCTGTGTAACTCCTCCTCCTCCTCCTCCTCCTCCACATCTGTGGGGCTGTGACAACAAGCTGGAGGCAGTCGACAGGCTCCTCTGTTTTCACTGCAGAGAGGCAGGATGAACCCTCGCAGCTTTCTGTGTGACTGGGTCTCAGATGTTTTGGAGGCCCTTTGTTTTCCATGTTGGTGGGATGTTAGCGAGAAAAAGCTTTATTCTCAGTGTGAGAGCCGACCAGGAGATGGTGTGTGTGTGTGTGTGTGTGTGTGTGTGTGTGTGTTGGGGGGTTCTTTTGGGTTATAAGACAGTAATGGTGATATTGTGACTGATTAACAACTGCTTGGTTCTTGCTTTGATATTTTGTCTGCAGATTAATTCTGTTGTTCTTTATATTATTTTCTAATATAAGCTACTGTAAACTAATCCCTGTAAAGTTCATTTGTGTCCTTACAAGGGGTGGGACTCGATTAAAAAATATTTTAATTAATTAGAGATATTGTAATTAATTAATCTCAATTAATCGCATTTTAATCACATAACAGCAATTGCCCCAAAATGCAACATTTTTTATTTAAATGATTTAAGTGGACGACCGAATCAAATAACAGACATGAATACTTTATCCTCTTTTAATGTAACATGAAAAAAAAACAACAATTCAACATAAAGTGCAATTTCTACTTTTTTCTTCTCCTGGTAAAACAACCAGAAATATAAATGGTCATGTGACACTTTCATGTGATTCCTCCATGTTGGTGGTTATTAGCCGAGCTCTGGTTTGTGCATCAGTGTAATCGTGCACCAGGAAATCGTGCACGTTGTTTGAAATGCAAACTGCAATTAAATATGTACATTTTTCTTATGCATTTATTTTTTTGCAATTAATTCATCGTAATTACTGCATTAAAGTCCCACGTCTAATCCTTACATATGATACGTTCTGTGTGTTTCTGTGTAATGATGTGAGCTCTCAATATAGACTGTGGGTAAGTAGGTAAAAGTAACTCAGGACAAATAAGGCGACTTTCTGTGACAGTATCGGACTTATCTGTGTTAAACTGAAGCAACTGTGCAGAGTGGCTGAGGATCATGTTTTGTAACAGCTTACTCATGCACTATTTAAGATCCACAACATCCTCCCTGTTGCCTAATTCCTCTGAGGAACGCCCTCTCTGATGACTGATGAGAAGAGCTGCCTTTCAAAAATCAAAACCAGAACAATCATTTAAAACAAGCTCAATCTCAATTTGTCTGATGTCGTCAGCGCATGAAGGTGAACACAGGATTGACTTTGAACTGAAGTTACCTCTGAGGTGGAGGTTTTTAAATAGAGATGAGTGGACGCTGCCAACCAGTCTGCAGGCTTGTAAATGTTTGCTGCCTGTACTGGGGAGGTGGATGGAGGGGAGTCTCTGACCGCAGCCATCCAAAAAGACCCAGGAGACGCAATTAGCTGAACCAAAGCTTTTTATAAAATTCGCTGAATGTTCTCCGGTTCTGTGAAACCTAAAACTCGCTCATTGTACAAACACAACAGATCACATGGAGGCTTAGCTTCATGTGGACGAACAGCAGCTTCGTATAGACTGTGAACAGGCCAGGTTAGTTTAAACTGTTTACACCAGGGGATGTGCCACTGTAACACAGCTGTTTATTATTATGTGTGAAGCCAACACAATCAGCCCTGATGGATGTTCACTTCTTTTACGCAGCAGATGATGGATTGACTTTGAAATGACCATGTGGGGAATGCTTGTTAGGGTGTAATTTCTAACGATATGATTTACGTTTTTGCAGCTATGCCTCTGATGTGACTTCAGGCTTGAGCGACGGCTACGAGGGCCTATCAGAGAAGAGCGAGAAGACGGCGGCGAGACGAACCGCTGGGAAGCTGTTCAGGAGGAGAGCCCGCTCCAGGCTCCGCATCACAGGGGTACAATAAATCAAGTGTTTGCTTTAATTACAGCACTGCGAATGCATTTTTGCATGTGATAAACAAATAAATCAACCTGGACTAAATTAGAGAATCAGTGGAGGCTTTTTATTTATGAGCTCCACCCTGATTACGCAACATTATCAGTAGCTATGCTGTTCTTCCCCCGGCAACCGCAGTGCATACTCCTCTGATCAGGACACTTTGTGGCCTTTTAATGAGCGTGTTTGGACTGGTGGTGGGGCGAACAGATCATGCATAATCACATGTGCATGCAGCGGTGCAGAGAGTACATGCACACACACACACACACACACACCGCATGTTACAGTAGCTGCACATATGTCCACAAGGCTGCATGTTTGCTCTCTCACACACATGTATGTTTGTATTGTCCCTCCTGTGTTTACCTTGGCGTGGCGTCTCGGAGGTAAACACACACCTGTCCTCACAGATGATCCTCTGTGTCTGTGCAGCTCTCTGATAAAGTGGACCGCGTGGTGGAGTGTCAGCTGCAGACGCACAATGACAAGATGGTGACCTTCAAGTTCGACCTCGATGGAGATAACCCGGAAGACATCGCCGCCGTCATGGTAACGCAACACACGTGCTCAGTCAGTGATGGATTATCACTTTCACGTTGGCTGGATTGAATAGTTGTGGTATCTGAAACACAGATTCTAAGATATCAATCTGGATTTAAGTGTGTGTCATGATGTGTCGTCACAGTTTGATTAGAAGTGACACAGTTTTCATGATGATAAATGTGACTCAGTGTGAGACGGACTTCTGTAGAATTATCTCCTGAAACATTACTAACAAAGGCCACAACTACACAACCACTGAAGATGAGCGTCGGCCATTGAGGTGTGGACGAGCCACAAATGACCATATTTGGATAAGGGGGTGGATTTGAGGAGGGGCGTGTCTAATGCAGCATCTGGGGAAATCTATGAGACCAGGCCTGTCAATCAAACCAGCCACGCCCCCAAATTTACCTCGTTTGAGGCCAAATATCAACTTAATGATGAAATGATTTTCAATATTTTAATGTGTGAAGTTGATGATTTTTTTATTGGTTATTAATGTAACTTTTTATTTGTTAGAAATAATTACCGTATTTTCCGGACTATTGAGCACACCTGTCTATAAGCTGCTATTGAATTTATTCAAACAGTTTCATGTGGTCCACTCTGACCGGGTCTGATGTGACGATGCTAAATGTATCAGCTTGCTAGCTTGTAAAAGCTAACGAGCTTCGTGCCGCCGATACTGAGCCACACCGGTGTTTAAGTCACAAGGTTCAAAAGTAGCAGAAAAGAGTAGCAGCTTATAGTCCGGAAAATACGGTATTCATCTTTCAAATGTTGCTTTTGTCTCAGTTTAAATGGGATTTCTGTTTCATTATCAAACCTCTACTGAGACACTGGAGGGAGAGTTATCACTGATTTATACAGCGAAGCTAAAATCAGCTTCTTCAGGGGATGGAAAAGAAAAAAAAAAACAAACGCTTTTTGGGGTCATCAATGAACAGATTTGGTCCCGAGGGCCTGAACCTCCCAGAATATTCTACAGCTTGAGCAGAAATAAACAAATGAATTATCCTGTCAGCTGATAAGCCGGAGAGATTCCTGTGTCTCAGCTGAACGTACACATGATTCATCCTTCTGCTGTTTGTTTATCGTATAGTTTAACTGCTGCTGATAGTGTATCTCACTAACGGGGTGCTGAGTGACGCAGGTGAGCAGCTCCACTTCCCTGGTTGCTGCCTCCAGGCTTCATTAGACGCTGCAGGGTGGACGCCAGCGAACATACGTGAGCCGTGATGAGGCTGCGTGTGCCGCAGCATTTCCTGTGTGTGCTCAGCGTGCTGTTTCCCCGACTCTGAAACACAGTAGGCTTTTGTTTACAGTGTGTTGGCGCAGCAGGGGCGTCTGGCATCACAACAGCCCCGCAGTTCTCAGTACACAGGGTTTTAAATGGGATGAATTATGCCGTGCTGTCGGGAAACAGTCGCCACGCCCCAACCCACAATTCACAGCAACACTTAAAACTGCATCAATATGCAAAACTGAACAACCTCCTTTCTGCCACAGTGTGGGGTTTACATGACATGTGTTTTTCCCTAAGAATAAGCATTAGCTGAGGGAGGGTGGGTGAGATTTCACAGGTGGGCATGAAATAAGACAACAACTTGTGTGGACATACTCACAAGCACATATTCTGCTGCTGTGGTGGAAAATCAAAGAGCTTCACCAGTTTACTGTGTTTAAGTCGGAGTTTCAGCGACTGTCACATTTTATTTTCTGCTACTTTCTACTTTTACCTAACTGCAGATCCAAATATTTTATATAAATCATATCCTAAACTTCTAAAATATTATGAACCTTAAAAAATTCAAACAATAATGCAGTATTACTATAGAGTGTGTGTACCAGTGGACAAACCAAAAAGGTCATTTTCAATTTGGAAATATTCAGTTACATTACAGTAGTTTTCCACATGTCCTTCTGATGTCATTAGATAAAGTCTGAAAATCATCTCATCATTAAGGAGACATTAGGCTGAGAAAAGGGGAGGAGTTAGGGGTGTGGTTAGTGTGATTGACAGGTCTGCTCTCCACTGGGACCAGCTCTGAACTCCAGTTTCATCCACATTGGGCCATATCCCCTGGTTCTATGTTCAGACCCGCCTCCTCACTCCTCCCTTCATATCCAAATATGGTCACTTCCTGCTCCAAACAGCCAACATGGCGACAATCAAACACCAAACTCCTGGATTCCAACATCCACAGACCACTTTCTTTGTCCATTACTATGAGTGTAATTCACTTTTGTTCATTTTGATGCTGATACCTACAATCTGCAGTTTTTATCATCAGGTGTCTGAACACTTCCTCCCTCCCTGTCTTTTTAACTTCTAGGTGCACAATGAGTTCATCCTGCCGTCGGAGAAGGAGGGCTTTATCCACCGCATGGGGGACATCATCAAACGTGCAGAGGCTCTGATGGCCAAGGAGCAGCCGGTCCACTCCGCCGGGCACCGACTCACCCAGCCTGCGTTCCACGGCGGCGTTAACTCGCTGTCGTCCTCACAGGTCAGCACCTGCTGTAATCCACATCACAGCACCGTCAGCTGAGAACAAAGACAGTAACACTGCTTTATGAGCTGTCCGTTCATCATAAATTACAGCAGCTACAGTGTGTGTCGCTGCCTTATCTGAGACACACCCATAAATCTGGTGCAGATGGAAAGCTGTGGAGTACTGCTTCCTACACGGATAATAAAAACCCTGAGTGGTAGAGTGCTTTCCACAGCCACTCAGGAGACCTGCCCTTAAAGATAGAGGGTTAAGTGTTCTTAAAGCCACCTGAGATCCAGCTCTCACTTAGAACATAATGTGACTCAAACCCACTGATGTCATAAAACCCATAAAACCCCGTGTCCCCTTTTTTTCACATTCACTTGTTCCCACAACCACAAATCCTTTCCAGTGCTCGCTACATAATGAACTTTCCAGCACATCTGCCCACAGTGAATGGGTAAAATAATTTATGCTTGGATGTATTAAGCTTTTATGAATTAAGGTTCTGTGAAGCTGTAAACTGAACTTCCAGGAAAAGCAAACAGAAGTAGTTTGGAGCGGTGCCGTCCTGTAGATATGACCTAATGCCTAATCAGATACAGTTTATCCACTGGAGGAAAAGAAGCGTCTGTTCTGCCAGGATCTGCTTCACTTTGTACAACGTGCTGAACAAAATCTCCCTGTGCCCTCTGGGAAAAAAGGATTTGAGATATTCATAAATGATGGAGAGCAGAATAATGTGCTGTTTCATGCGGGGCAGGAGCGGCAGACCTGTGGTGCCAGCTATCTACCTTCTTCAGTGTGTTTCCGACCCCCTGGTTGCACAATTATCTTCTCTCCACTACCTGATTATTGCAAAGAACACATCCCCAAAGAACCACCATTATGGCCTCGTTATGCCTTTAAAAAAACCTCAGATAACTCAGGAAGAAACTGACAACCTCAGAGATTTATGTATCTCCAGAACCTGTGGTCTGGCTGTTGTAATTCTGCGGTGCAGCGCTATTCTCAGATGCTATTAATAAATTCTATTAAGAGGAGCTCGACTCCCTGGGAAGCCTTGTCTTAACTTTACTCCCACCCACCGCTCCGAGGACAAGACACAGAGTCTGCAGCCCTGCTATCAGCTGTGAGACCAACGCTAACATCAGCATGTAAACATCGTCACCGTGACAACGCCAGGAATGCTGTGTTCGTTTAGGATGTGAACGTTTTATAATTAGGACAAAAAACAAAATCCAGATCAGGCTGAGGAGCAAGAAGTTAATGTATTTGATTTAATTTCATGACAGTCCATTCAATAGTTGTTTTTCACACGAATCCTTAGAAATAGACTGGACTGGACTGGACTGGACTGACAGACCTCCACTGTTGTCCCATGAGCCTAAGGAAAACTCTGAGTTTCTCCCCCTCTCAGTTTAACAGATGGAGCTGGATTAGCGCAGCCAGAGGTGAAAAGACTTTCCATAAAACGCATAAAACTGCAATAATAGTTATATTGACGGGTTATTAACGTGGGATTTATTATGAAAACAGCTCTTCACCAACTCTTTACAGCCGTGTTAAGACATTTTATTTTCTGCCTAGTACATGTTGCACTATTGACAAGTAATATATATATATGTTTACCAGTGGGTCAGGTGTCAGGGTCACCTACAGCAGCCAGTGATTTACGGCCTTACAGCTGTAGGACATTTTGCAGAAGGATGTTCATGTTATCTGCTGATGGAAATGTTGCATTAGTAACTAAATGGAGTTTGAAGGATGTAGCAGAGGTTACATGCTGTTATGTTGCATTTTGTGAAGTGTAGCACGTTGTGTTGTTGGAGTTTGACTCATAATATCTTTGATAACTTGATGTCCTGCAACAGTGTTGTCTCTCAGAACTTCATGAAAGTAAAATACGTCCTCTGATAGAGAGACGTAAACAGCATGACTGAGGTACTGCTAATACTGCAGTAGTACTACATCAGCAGAATCACTCCTCTTAATGCTGATGATCAGACCTATAAAGTAACTTTGTGCTGCTGCTGAATAGGGATCGTTAGGATTTTTAGGAATCCGATTTTTTTTTTTTTACATTACCCCTTTTCCACCGAACAAGAACGGGTTCTAGGTCCGGGCTGGTTCTAGTCCTGGTGGTTAGTTGGTTCAGATCCCGTTTCTCCTATTTACCGGTTTGCTTTTCCACCGGGGCCGCGTCACGTAAAAGGTCAGTACGTCACTGCATAGGTAGCCGGTTCACAACAACCGGCCGCTAGCAAGCTAACCGCTGTTAACAAACTACTGTTACACTGTTACTATCAGTCCATGAAAAAAATTTTTTTTTTCAGCGGATATTCTAGTTACAACATGATTGAGTTAACAGTGGAAAAGGGGGAACTTTCGACTGCTTTCCCCGGTCCATTTCCTGTTGCCATGCGGCGTCACGTGACATGTTAGATACGTAACAGACAGGTCCTGGCAGGTATCTAAAGTCCGTTTGCAGCCGTTGTGTAAAATGAGCGCATCTAGGAACCGATAAGCAGAACCGAAATTATAATTTTTTTATGGGTACCTGGTACTCACTAAATTTAATTCGGTTCCTACTTAGCACCGAATTTCGGTACCAACCCTATTCACTTCTCGCTCTTAACCTGTCGCTGAAAAGTTTGAACTTAAATGTACCTCGACCTGTTCCTTTTGTATTTCCTCAAAATGATACAAATCAGCTAAAGCCAATCCAGTTGTATCAGGAGAAGGATTTCGTGGCCGTCCTGCCTTCCTGGATTCAATTTACTTTGAGGGTGATATTGCTGACAGTAATTTCATTCCTCTTTGAAGCAGGTCCAGTATCTCGCAGGCTGTCATTAGAACAGTAAAAGACAACAGTGACAGCAGCGTCGAGGATATCATGGTATCAAGTAATTAACTTGATAATGAAACCATCGATTTGTCCCGCGGAGGTCTCGGTTGAGTTTATTGTGCTGGACGACTGCCGTCACCAGAATGAGGCTTGTTCTCTGGACTCACTCCACTGGGGATCCAGGCCAATCAATCTGAGATTTGGGCAAGTTTTAATCACTTTGGTGTGAAAAGGCTTCCCGGCTCGTCAAAGGAAGCTCGGCTTGGCGCTCACCCAGTCCCCAAAAACACTGCAATTAATACTCGGAAATACAGTTACAGTGTCGACACTCCACATGCACACAATGGCATAATGTGAGGTCACGAAGACTTGAAACAAGATTTTGTTTTCTGCAGAAGAAAGTGTCTAAAGTTGAATGAGGTTTTAAATGAAGGAAAATGCAACAACTACTGCACTTTACTATTTTTACTCTTGAAAAACTTCATAAATTATGTAATTTGCTCAGAGTTGCACAAACTTTTGCATACAACTGTTATATTATGTTACCACAAAAGAAAGCTTTGTATCTTTGAGGATTTTTCTACTCCACAGTGATGGTTTGTGGACTTGGGTTTTAAAGCCATATTTGGATGAGAGGGCGGAGCCTGGGAGGAGTGAGCGGGCGGATCGACAGTAGCTCACGCTCACCTGTCAATCAACACGACATCATCCTTAATTATGCAAAACTTAATGTGCAATACAACTGATGGCCACTTGCTCCCAAAAACTTAATTCTTATGTCATTAACTAAACTCAACTCTTCTCGGTGATCATGTGATTCATCAAAAGTCATTTCATTAAGTTGATATTAGGCTCAAAAAGAGGAAGATTTAGGGGCGTGGTTAGTTTGATTGACACGTCTGGTCTCCAAAGATTCACAGGTGGATGGAGGCTCATTCATTGGTCAGTGTCCTTGCGTTCAAAGGTTACACCCGCCTCCTCACTCCTCCCTTCATATCCAAATATGGTCACTTCTGGCTACAAACTCTTAGCTTTATAACGTGAGTCCACAAACCAGTGGGTGACATCAGGTTAGCTTTTTCGATTCTATGTTCTAGTTTATGTGATTGATGAGCTTTTGGAGCCTCAAGTGGCCATTTGAGGAACTGCAGTTTTTTGTTGTTTTTTTTTAACCTTGTTGCGTTTTCTCCAATTTTTTTTTTGTTTGCCATAAAGGTTGAGGAAGTCACTCACTAGGCTTTCAGAATATTTCCCATTTGTAAAACCATAAACAAACCTGACGTTGCCATATGTGGATATACAGTTGCCTCATTCACATTTGCATTATGTATGTATGTGTTAAGTGAATATATAACAATCTAACAATGTAAAAAAAGGTTTTATGCATGGTGCAGCAGCCATTTAAATCTGCCAGACTGGAGTCAGCCAGCAGCCATCAACACTCCAGCAGATTTTCTCTCCCCAGCAGAGCTCCCATGCAGCTCGGTAGCTTTGGCTGCTGTCGGCTCTGTGACTGTCGACCGCCTTTTTTCCCCCCTTTGCCTGTGCTTCACGGCATAGTAGCACTTACCCATCCCTGGCCAGCCATTTTCTGTGAGAGTCTTAACATCAGGCAGCGGCTGTCGGCTTCTGCACAGCCAACATTGTTGTTACAGATGTCCTTGGCCGCCACACCTGTACGCGATGATTTCCAGCTTGGCCCCGATATGTGTAGTCGGGGAATAGACGGCACGGTGGATTCAATATTGCCTGTGCAGCACGGGCCAGCTTGTGGGGTCGAAGGGAGTTTATGTGTCATGTTTGATGCATAAACCCTGATTAAATGTGGAGCTATCTCAAAGCATAAAGCTCCTAGTTACCGGAGTTGTGCGCCAGGAGTTGAAAATGATGTGTTATGGAGGTTATCCTTTATGTACGCCTTTGACAGAACTCAGTGGAGTAGTTATGAAGAAAATCAGTAAAAATAAAAATAAAATGCAGACACAGTAATGAAGCAGCACAGCCAGCCACCTATCTTTGCAACTGCTGCGTTCTCCCTCTGTCAGCAGTCCAGCTGGTGTCGAGGGAGCCCGGTGCCCCCATTAGGTTGTTTTGACAGTCTTATCCACGGTAATTAATACCAGGCACTTTTAAATGAGATCTACGTGAGACATGCTGTTTGCACTTCCCAGATGGGTGGAACCTGCTTTCAGTGAAGTGCTGCTGTAAGTTTAGGATACTCGGCTGCCCCATCAGCACACTGCATTTTATTCAGTACAGTAAACACTTCAGGTTTAAATTCAGAGGACTTCAGAGTGATACTGATTTATAAAGCTGAACAGAGAGAGACAGAGAGACCTCCATCCTGTTAACTGGCAGTACACAGAATTAAAATCTCTGAAAAATCTATTTCCACTACATACTGGAGTGTGATGATAATACCATGCTAATTACATTTCTGAAATGGGTTTCCCTTTATCTACATTTCCTTTGTGATGTTTCACTGATGAGGATAAATGTGGGGTAATGATATCACTGTATCATGTAAATTCATTAGCTCTTCTTCAGATGCAGTAAACAAGACGATACACGGAGACAGAGGTGTAGCTGCTAATCTCCAAGTTATTGTGAAAGGTCTTGTTTGGTTCTCATCCCTCTGACTGTGCAGCTGCTGTACAGAGAACAAGTCGGTAATCAAGTAATAAAGTGGCTGTTGAGTGTAAATACTGGGCTGTAAGCACCGGGTGTTGTAGTACGTGGCCCTTTGTGGTTTAAATAGCAGTGATGCAGCCGTTCACATCTTAGTTCTTGTCTCTTTGATTGTCATTTTTGCTGCTTTTTGTTAAAAAATGTGACAAACTGTAAGTCTCATGACCCCTTAAAATGTAACAGTGTCTGCTTAATGTTTTTTTTTACACATGTATTAAACTTGCTACCATAGACAGATGGTCACTGTGACATCACCTGTTGGTTTGGGGATATTTTAAAGCCAGGAGTTTGAATGTTGCCATGTTGGGTTTTTCTGGAGCCAGATGTGACCATATTTGGATATGAAGGGAGGAGTGAGGAAATGTCTCTGACCTATTGCATGACTATCAGGACTAATTTATCCAGGAAGTGACACAAAGCCGTTGCTGCAGTTTTAGCGGTGTTTATTCGAACCTTTTGATGAGACGCAAATTCAAACATACATGCATAGGTTTGCAGAACTGGATCACACGATGGTAAAGGCTAGCGGTCAACAAAAGTGTCAGCACCCTGCCTCCTCTCACTCTGTACCAAGCAAACTGAACCACAGGCAGATACAGGTGAGATTCATTAGGCCGGCTCATTCATCCCAGTGACACACCCACACCCACACATACACACAGTGACAAGTAAGAAACACACCCTGGCCTCTACATGACCCTTGACCTGAGACTGGAGTTCACTGGTGAATGAGCCTCCAAACCACCTGTAAATCACTGGAGACCAGAGTCAATCAAACTAACCCCGCCCCTAAATCTTCCTCTTTTTGAAGCCTGATATCTATTTAATGATGAAATGATTTTCAGATGGACACCAGGTCACTGAGATGAAGAGTTGACTTTATCTAATGACATCAGAGTGACTTGTGGAAAAAATTTATTGATTGAAACTGAAGATTTTTTAATTCAAGTCAATCAGAGCCAGAGTGTTTTTGGAGCCAGCATCTAGTGGCCGTTGGGAGTATTGCACTTTTTATTGCACAGACACACAGTCCATGCCTGTAACAGATGTCCATACAGGCACAGATGAAATCACAGCCTATATTGAAATGATTTGATTGTGTGGTTCAAATTAACCACACAATCAACCACACTTTAAAGAAGGGGCACAAAAATCAACATTTGCATCCTGATCTGACTCTGTAAGAGCCTCCAAATGTTATAAACTTACAACAGGAGTCAGAAAATGCAAGAAGACAGTATGAATGAACCACAAAGACATGAGGTTGATTCCCAGTCTGTCAAAATAACTGAATTATGTAATTTATGGTTCATTATCTAATGCTTTGTGGTCATCCTTGGCTTCATTTGGACAAGATGTGTTGGCTACACCACATCTTTCAGGACAAACTCTCTGTAGCTCTAAAACTTTTCCTTCTTTCTTCTCCTGTTAAATCAATTCCATTTATTTCTTCTTATGACCCTGGGAACCACCAATGTCCAGACACAGCAAGGTTGAAATTGGAAATCTTTGATGGTATTTGCACCATTAAAACCTTATCCAGTGGTCATTTGTCTATGAGCTGACAGTAAAAAAAGTAAAAGCAAGAGCTGGCTGTAGATGAAAGACACTGAGGGCCACAAGTGTAAAGGACATGGACACAGGGGGGGTCAGCATAGATCACCAGGGGAATCATTTTCCCTCAGTGGTGACCTTTAAGGATTCACTTAAGACGTTCATCATTCATTTAAAAACCCTGACAGACGTGCAAAGCTGAGGGTATTTCTGTAACAGCATGTTTTTTTATGATCATGACATATGTAAATGTACAGCTGATTACGGCTGAACAGGCGCCAGTGTTTCCTCCAGGGTCCGTCATCAGTTTACGCGCTGTCCATCACGTTTTAAATCTTTGCAGCAGCTTGAGCGAAATGCACCGACTGTCAATCCCCCGGGGACGACTGTGGAGCAAGGATTTTACATTTTCCTGAATTTAAAAGAGAGGAGGAAAACATCAAATCCTCTGCGCATCTTCCAACGAGGGAACTTATCTCCAATCGGCGCGTTAATGTAATCATCGCTGTATGATTGTCTGTTTTGTGTGCAAAGGAAAGGACAGCTGTATCCCGACAGCACACCGCGGAGAGCCCACGTTGTTTTTTTTGTTTTTTTCTTCTCTTAATCAATCCGTTAGGTTGTAAGCCCACCCACTTATGAACTGGCTCACTATCTGAGGGTCTGGCTGGGAACCGGAGAGCTGACGGGAGCTGTCCAAAAAGTCCACAAATTCAACCTTTGTGGGAGCAGCACTGAGCCGCGACGCGAGGAAAAATGAAGGAAAAGAGTCTGATTGAGACTGCAAAAATGCAGGGCAACGTAATGGTAAGGTGGATTTTTGACTCGTATATTGCACGACGCCGATAAATATCCTTATTAAATAACGTGCTGGAAGTCTCCCGTTTCCCCCCTATCCATATGCGCTTTGACGCACGTCTGATGCGTCGGTAATGGGGATTTTTTTTTTTGTTTTTTTTCATTTGTTACACCCATGTGAAGTGATTTCTAATAGTTCACGCCCTTTTTTTGATTTCACGTGTCCTCTCCTGCCTGCGAGTGCAGCCGATGTGAGGATATGAATCACAGTTAAAGGAGTTGGAAAGTTTTGTCCTGTTTTTATGGGGCCATTTATAATGACTGCTGAGTTTTGGCTTTGTCTCCTTTGCCTCGTGAAGCTTCTGAGGGCACGGCTAACCTTTTGCCCAAGGAGGGTCCCATTAATATTTTACTGCATCTAAAGCTGTGAGGTGCAGGATATATTAGCCTGGCTGTCCTTCTGCTGGGCGCTGCAGGCTGCTGTATGGATGGATGGATGTATGTATGAGGGGACTGAATACCAAGTGTTCTTTGGGGCTCTGTCTGATATTAAGGGGTCACTATTTCTTAAAGGCTTTTGATTCTTTCAATTTTTTATTTTGGGAATATTATAGTCCATTGTGCATTATTTAGTGCCCGAAGACACTCTGGAAATTTTACTTGAACTCAGTGAAATTCTCTTCAGACCAACTTTGTTCTGGGGCAGTTTAGTTTGATGATCTTTTTTTTGTTATTCACCCCCACTGATTGGTTTATTTATAGCTAAATAAGCCTTGCTCTGCACACACTCTAGGCCATTTTGGAAGATGTGGGCCACAGCTGTGTGGAGTCAGGGTTTTTCCAAATGGTTTCTTCACCGTCTTCCCCCCACCACCACCACCACCACCATCACCCCACATGGCCTTACTTTGCATGGAGTGTGTTTATCTCTTTTATCCCTGCATAATGAAAAGTAAACATGAGTGTTTATCGTGAGGATTTTGGTCAGTTTCCAAATCAGACAGTCACTTTTTGCTGAGTGCGATATAAGGTGGGAGGTGGTTTATGTTTTAGTTGGTAAATGCGCTGGCTGGCTAGGGAATAAAAAATCTGCCTATCAGCATCTCAGAAGCTCAGCTATGAACTAATAGCTTATGGGGGGATAAATTATGTGCAGAATAGTTGTTGGCTGAAGATTCCCCCTGAAAATCTGCAGTTCGTGACCTCTAGTTGTGCTATAGAGCTCTTTTATATGACTGAAGTGATGCCCAATCTTATTTCTGGTCCATAGGTGGCGGTAGCACACCATGGTGTCATGTAGTATGTCAACAAAGGCTCATAAACATGGATGCAAACAATGCTACATGTAACAAAACAACACACTAGAAGGCATTTAAAGAGCACAAACCTCTGCTAATCCAGCTGCACTGATGATATAGGCTGAACACTGTTGCCCTCTGGTGGTCAAATACAATCTCTTTTTTCTGGGCTGGATCCAATCCATCAGATCTTACCGAAATTTCAGCCATTTGTTATTTCGTTAATACTTCACCTGTCTGAAAAGATCTTGAACTTTTTTTTTAGAGACATAAACAAACACTGTCGACTACATGACCTTCACGGTGGAGGTAAAATCAGCCTTGCAAATGTTTTATGAGCAAAGTTCAACACACTGGTTCGAGCTCAAGGATGCACATAGAGGACTCTTGGGAGTAAAACTGAAACTAAACATAATATTTTTTGTGTTTACAATAAATTCTTTATGCAACCCCCCCCTAACTATTTAGCTTATTTGTAAAAAGTGTATTTCCCAGGAAGCCAGACTAGTGTTTTAAACTCCAAATCGAGCTTCGTCTATTCGTGTGAAGACTGGGAACTGTCCTCCATTATGACTTCATCTCAGAGAGAAGTCTGCTGCCAGATTCTTGACATTTGTTAGTCCATTCTGGCCTCTTGTTTGACGCCTGCAACCTGTCAGCACAGTTTACTGACAGGAAGTGCTGCCAGAAGTACAGACGTGTTGTGTCCAGTACACAGCCAGACCTTAGTGTAGCTTTCTGTGTTGTTGTTTGATCTCAGGAAAGAAAAGAAATAAACCAATGCACAGTCTCACCTTTAATTTTCTTCATCTTGATATTGACTGGTTGTGTTTCAATTGGCGTATTGATGCATTCATTCGCCCGCATCCCTAAATTCCCAGTTTAATTCATCGACTGGAGTCAAGTGTAGAAATATTCAACCTCGAGGGTGTGATCTAGCAGGTGGCAAACATGTTAGCTACATGACAGCAGCGGAGACTTTGGCTTCATCATGACAGGTTTATTACACCCAGTGATTGCTTCCTGCACAATAAGCCCGTCCTCACGAGACGGAGGCGAACTGTTGCGCCTCGGTGGGAAGTCCTCGCAATAACAGGGAGAGATCTGCACAGCGTGAGTCCTGACCACCCAAACGTGATGGTTGGACATTGTTGTCACCCGTTGGGGGTGGGGGGGGGGAGGAAGTACTTGAAAATGGGTGGCAAAAACACCCCGAAGGTGTTGTGCCTGTGCCGGAAATTGCAGCTAATCAAGTCTGCATTCAGATGCCTGAGGGGTAATGACAGCAAAGATGTTACCATGGGATCCACGGGGGCTATTATCTCGCTGTTCACTTGCGAGCTCTGATGTCTGCAAATGTATGAGCGTCTGGCACGAGGCCGTTGTGAAACCCCGCACACGCTTGTTCTGCAGCTTTTCCACTTGCTTTACACTGTGTTTGTGTCTAATTGTTCTCTGACACGGCGAAGATCTCCCATTCGAGGGCGCAGACGCCGGCTGTTGTTGAACAGCTAATGATTTGTTTCTCCTGGTGCTGAAACGAAAAAAAAAAACAGAAACAGAAGAAGAAATATAATAAACTGAGAGGTTTATCTGTGGAGGAGAGGGGAGGTATTCAAAGGGCTAACGGGGAAGGGTCCGGTTGTCATGGTTATATTTGTTGTTGAGTTGTTACTTAAAGTTGGCGCTCCTCCAGCGAGGACCTCCATCATCTTCAAAGTGTGTGGATGCAGAATACAAAGATTCAGTTTTATTAGGTCAGCATCACAGTTTTGGCTTTGAGGTATTTTTATTTCTCCATTTCTGAATATTTTAAGCACTTGTACGTTGATGGTACAAGAATGAAATCGACTGTCAAAGTAAATCATGGACTGTATACACATTATTCATTACTCTGATCTTCACTTGAGTCATGTTTGGTTTATTATCAGTGGATATTTGCCTCTGACTAAATATCAAACAGTACAAAAGCAGCATTAAAGCTCTGAATGAAGACTTGGTTTTACATGATCTTAAACCTTCTCCAACCCTGTTCAGGATGATTAATTTAACATTTTAATATTGTCGCTTCCAACCTGGAGGGGATAAATGTAAAGGTTTGCACCATGATTTAAAGAATTAGAGGCTGAATAAATGTTTTTTTGACACAACATTTGGTGTTTTAGTCTATTTTTTTTCCAGTTTGCTGCTTAATCACAGAACAAAGTCTTCAAAAGTCAAGTGTTTTAATTTTCCCGTCCCTCCCTCCTCCCTTTACTTAGAGTTCACTGCACTTAAATCAATAATTTTGCCTAAAGAGATATTATTTAGATTGTTATAACATCATGAAAGTAAACCAAACCCAACACGTCTGAGCAGCTTTTGATGCCAACTTTAAATATCCATATTCTGAAATGTGTCCTGCTGTAAAACATTATTTCAAAACTCCTCAGATATCTGAATTCTTTACTAATATTGTCTGTAAATAGAGACTGAAATCATCATTACATATTGTACATCATCCTGGAGTCATATCAGGATGTTGGCTTAACTCCTACTGGATTTTGAAGGCTGATATTTATATTAAAATTATATAGAAATACATTATTCTGGAGGACAAACAGTTCAGGATTGCTGCCTGTTTAGGTCCTGTGATCCGACCTCAACAGTGTTTGAAATTATTTCCTAAAGTCGCCTCTAACCTGAAGCTCAGGGAGATGAAACTAAAGGTGATTTAGATAAAAATCAAAGCCAGAAAACAACATTTCTGCTTCACAAAATAGTCTTTATTTCCCCTATTTTCTAATTTTCTACTAAATTACTGAAGCATTTCTCTCTCAATCTCTCTCATTACTGTTATTTTTCTGAGCCAAAGAGGTTGTAAACCATAGTTTTTTAGATATACTAATATTTTAATCTCTCTATCTCTAACTAAATATGCCAGACCTTCAGTTGCACCATGATTAAATTGAGGATTTTACCTAAATAATTCTAAAATGATAAAAACCAAAAACTTAGAAAACACATATTTACACATATTTAAGACAAAGGAAGTAAAGCAACACTTTGAATATGATATTGATGCAAATGTTCAACACACATCACAACATCTACACTCAGGTTCGTCCATATTTTTCTTTGCTGCGAATAAGATATTAAAACCATCTGTGTGGGTTACTACAATGTTTCTATAACACATTACCGTATTTTCCAGACTATAAGCCGCTACTTTTTTCCGACGCTTTGAACTTAAACACCGGTGCTTCTCATGTATCGGCAGCACGAAGCTTGCTAGCTTTTTACAAGCTAGCAAGCTCCGTGCCGCCGATACATTTAGCGTCGTCACATCAGACCCGGTCAGAGTGGACCACATGAAACTGTTCGAATAAATTCAATAGCGGCTTATAGACAGGTGCGCTCAATAGTCCGGAAAATACGGTAATTCAAAACTCCTCAGTTTTCTTAATCGCTAACTCATATCGCTAGTAAATGCAAACAGCCTAATTTTCTCATTCTGTACAGTCCCATTAGCATTTTACAGACTTTCCTACATGATGATGCTAAATTATTCCCCAGCTCTTCACGAATCTCGAATCCCAACAGAAACTCAGCCCCAAGAAGCTCCGCCTCCCGCTGTCTTTTGTTAACCAGCTGACATTTTAAAGATAAAATGATTCCACCAGACGCCAGCGATGAGCTCGGTGTACAAACTGTCACCTTTATTGAAGATCAGCCTAATTTGTTGCCCGATGTGTTTCCCCCCTGAGCGCCGACTGGAAGCAGCTGTTTCCATACCGACTGTACATTCAAACATCTGTTGGACCAATCACAACTGCTTGTGCGCCTTCAGGCTGATTGGTGGTTTTTCTGTGTGTGTGTGTGTGATGTAGGACCATCGTGCTTGACTCGGTGCTCCGCTACACAGTTAATGCCTTTCCAATACAAACATCATGGCCGCGGGCCAACTCGTAGGTGTGGTGTCGATAGCTCACTTCGCTCCTTTTCATGCGGGGCTGTTTCAAAACCGCACGAAGAAGAATGGAAATCACAGCGTTGTTTGACCACCTCCGCATGCATGCTGCGTTATTGATCGCTGTGCAACGCCTGCTGCACCCTGCACCATGATATCCCAGACAGCTGCTATCTGTGCACCTGTTACCCACTGTCTTGTAGTGAGTGAGTCAGCACTACCATCACAGCTCCTTCGACAGTGTTGTTTCTGCATTTGGAGGCTGAAAAAAACATCAAGCATGGTGTGAAATCAGGTGATCCGTGGTACAGTGGATACAGTTGGATCAGCGCTGTGATTGGAGGAACGGCTGTCTTTGATTTAGTTATCAATCACCAAGAAACAATCCATGTGCATGTGACTTTCATTTACATGCCTCCTATTATACGAGGGGTTTTCTATGATTTCAGGGACGTTCAGACGTCCTAATCCTGCCCAAAATCTGCCTGTTGTTTGGGTCATACCCTCACAACCAATCATGGTCCACCCCTCTGGAAAAATAACTGAGTAATAAAATCAGATCTGGTTCCAGATTGTAGACATTATCTTCCTGAATGTGTGGATCAATTTACAGGAAAATCCAATAAGATGTGACAAAGCTACACATTTTCTACACAACTTTCATCCATTATAAGAGCATCTGGGGATTGTTTTGTTTGTTTCTTGGGTAATAGGTAAGTTTTTCTGTAATGTTGCTAATAGGACAGATGGACAAACCAATACAGATGAAAACATTCGCACTATACAAAGATATTCATGTAAAATCTCAACATTGTCAGTGAAAACCAGAAAAATCCTGCATAAAATATGAAATATTGATCCAGTGCATAATCTGTTATTCTCCTCCACACTCTATAAATCATTGTGGTTTTATAATGTACAAATAATAAGAGATTCTATTGATTCGATGAGAAACGTATCATCATTTGCGAAGAGAAGAGTCAATTTTATTACCTGATGATGTTCTTTCTTGGATTTATTTGTGCTGCTGTGTATGATATACAATGATAAGCAAACGTTTATTCAGAACATACAATACAGAAAACTATGTTCAGTGTGTGTTAAAAGCACAGTACATTTCCTCAAGTACTTCACTTTAGTACAAATCAGTGGTACTTGTACTTATTATGGTATTTTCTACTATTTTAGAGGGAAATATTGCATTTATTTTTAACCCGTTTAATTCCAAGCGTGTCATCAGCGACAGGTCTGCACATGTGTCTTTGGATTACCGTAATTATGTGACGGTTTGCGCAATTGGAAAAATTCCACTGTTTCCGCGAGCTTAGACGTTGCACTCTACAGTGCATATGGTGTCATTACGGTGATTTCACCAGCGCCTCTCTCAGAAGCAGCAAACTAGATGATTTACTGTATACTACATGTTGTAAGAGTGTAATAAAAGTGATGATGAAGCAACAATAGCAGAAAAACACAAAAAGACAGATTTTGATTTTAGAGTTTATTGAACAAAAACACTGCAACTGCACATGAATGTTAGATTTTTCACGTTAAATTTGAATTTGAAATCAAAATATGCATGTAAAGGGTTAACAGGTATACACTATGAGACGTGTCAGACTGACAGGTAATGCAGTGTGGGACGACATCTCCAAAAATGCTGATGCAGTTGGCTCCAATAAAACAACACTGTTAACTACTCTAATAAAATGTAATAAGAATACGTCTGCAGAGTGGATCCACGTCACTAATTCAGAATCATTGAAGTTTTAACCAATAAAAATCTGCGTCAGTCTCCCCCCATCAGCCAGGCTGTGGTTATGATGTGAACGCTGTTATTCTGAAGTTATTAGTGAGTCACAGACACTACGAGTTGACCCCTCACTCTGTCTGTGCATGCTGGTGGGATATTTATGTACTTGATTGGGGTCAGCTTTTCACCACATCAGAAATGCAGCAGTCTGGGACCGAGGGACTTGATTTATCGTGACCTTTTATGCGGGCCACAGTTTTTCAGCCGTGCCCGGGCACAACAGCAGCATTTCATTAAGCACACTGGAATCCATCACGCTGAGTGTTTCCCCTTCGGCTACATTTGTTTGTCGAGCAATCAAGTGAAGCCGGCAGATGGCCGGAGTTATCATCTTTTTTGCAGCATAGGCGCTGAAATCTTATGACAGGGGTAGTTAGTTAGATTTTATTCAGTCTCGTGCGAAGGCTTGTTGTCGTCTGAAACAAAGTCCAGTTTTCTTTCACTAGTTGGTACTTTGTTCATCTGTTCAGTCGGACGTTGGGGAGTAAAAAAGTTGAAGCAGCTCGAAATGACTGTAATTGAGCTTTGATGGAGCGACTGATGAATAGCAGTGATTTAGAGATCACTTCATGTGACGGTAAAATTCTGACTTTCAAAGCTCACTTGTCTGTTTCAACCTGTTTCAGAAGAAAAACAAGTTTGTGTTGACAGTATTTTAACACATTTCAAACTGAGAACGATATGTATATTATTACTGTGCATTACACTCATCCATCTTTAACCTTTTTATAGTTAAATGTTAAAAGTCTGACTTTTCGTCACCCACTAATCTTTTGAGTATTTTTCACAAATAAAATGTCGAAAAACAGGTGAAAATCTACCATCAGGATATCTTAAAGCTCAGGGTGATGTCTTCAGATGTCTTATTTCATGTGAATAAACTTCACCACCAACAGACTGGAACAAGAGAATATAAAAAACACCTATAGTACTGGTGAGTAATTATCTAAATAGCTACAGTTCTCATTGGTACATGATGTAGGGTTCCTCCAAATTTCCAGGTCTGGAAAAGTATGTAAATTTTTAATGTTATAAGAATAATGAAAACAAATGATTAATACCGTAATTTATTTACATGATACACATCTATTTACTCAAATTTCACTTTTTTTTTCTTTACCCAGAAGTCTGCTAAAAGTGGCATTTTGAAATTTCCAGTGTGTAATAACCCTGTACACCAGTGGTCCCCAACCACCAGGCCAGGACCTGGTACCGGTCCGGGAGGCATTTGTTACCGGGCGGCACAGAAATAATGAGTAATTTATATAATTTCTGTTGTATTTATTATTAGAGTCTGAAAGACGTTTTATTTTGAAAATCAACTGGATTCTGTCTGACTTTTGTCTCTGTCGCGTGATCAGAAAAAAAAAAGATAAGTCTGCAAACTAGCTAAAATGAGTAAAAAACAAACAAGCTTCTTTGCCAAGTGGGAAACATTTGTTTTCATGCCGGTCGTGTTATTTTATTTTTGCTGTATTTATCTGCCACACCTTGAAGGCCGGTCCGTGAAAATAACCTGACATTAAACCGGTCCGCTGCTGTACACAACCTGCTGTTCATGTAGTCGCTGTGTGAGTGTCATTAAGAAGAAGAAGAACTACCTAATAAAACAAGCTTTATTTTGTCATTGTAGCATGCAGTACACACAGTACAAACACACACAACGAAATGGCATTTCCGCTGCCAATCCCAGCGCACCCTGGAGCAGTTGGGGGGGTGCTTTGCTCAAGGGCACTTCGGCAGTGCCTTGGAGGTGGACTGGTCCCTCTCCAGCCATGTCCATGCTCCGTACTATGTCAAGGTTGGGACTTGAACCAGCGACCCTCCGGTTCCCAACCCAAGTCCAAACCCACTGAGCCACTGCCGCCCCAAAGTTAAAGTTTCATGTGTGTTATTGACGTTTTGTAAAATCCTGACTCCACCTCAACGTAAAACACAGCTCCAGTGAAACATTGTTAAATTTTCCAAAATCTGTAATCATCTAGAATAAATTCACGGGGGGTTTGTGTGACATGGCGGTTTGTTTCAATGCTTTTCCATCCTGCCAATAGCAACACGCCAGAGAAAACGAGTAACCGTCTTATTTTGGCTCCGAAATGCAGAGATTCAAAGACATTGACGATGCCTTTAAAGTGTCATTGGCAGTAAAATCCATATTTAGCGAAGCCTCGCATACACGGCGACGAACTTGTATTGTTGTCTGTTTTATTCACACTAAGGAGTTAATTGGATTTCCTAAACCCGCTGCAGTGGCATCACGCTGTGGGCCGAGCCTTGTTTTTACTGCCTCATGCCTGGAAACGTCCCACATAAAACCCTCCAGATATTCAGGAGTGTTTTGAGCGTACAGGATGTGTCGTCCCCGCCACGCTCTCCTCGGCCCTGAGCAATCAATCACCACTTAGCCAGGCTGCGCCACGCTGAGCGCTTCAGCGAAATAATGAGTATACAGTAGGTGAATATTTCATACAGTCCGCCCCATCCATCCCTGCGTTGTTTGCATCTCCAGACCGAGGACCCGTGCCGGCTGAGGTCTGATTGCACTGATGTTCGTCTTTTTATGAGGAGATGTGGTAATTGGGCTTGTTCAAGTAGCCGTGGTGATTTTTTTTTTTTTTTTTCCTCATCTCCCTTTTTTTATGAGTAGTTATTCATCATAGTGAAACTGAGATGGTCCTGGGCTGCTCAGTGAACGCTCGTAAAGTATGTGAGTGATACATGGTCTTTAAATGAAGTTCGCTGATGAGGTGAATCCAGGTAAAAACCATTATCCCCTGTTGACTTTTTATGATATACAGAAACAAAGAAGATGGGTAGTATTTTACTAAGTTTAGAGTATTATTCTTTAGCACTTTTAGACAGATATGCATACAATGCTTTCAAACCTGTACGAAAATAAATTCTTCTCCACAGTTTCTCTTGTATTTTTAAGATCTTTTCTGAAGTCGTCACCGACGGGCTAATCTCTTAAACTGAAAGAAATTCAAGCAGTTTTTATAGTTGGATTAGAAAGCACTTGGAGAGCACAGACCTTAAGGTGCACTGATGCTATAGACTGCACAGTGCTGCCCTCTTGTGGTGATATAGCAAAACTATTGTGTTTAAAAAATGTGAAATATTTTCCTATTTTCAGAAATTCCTGGATTTTTCCTCCCAAAAAGGATCCCATCCAATGATCTTGTTGAAAATTCAATGGGTTTTCTTTTTTCTTGGGGGAAAAAACATAATGTTATCGGTAATGTCGTCACAAACAAACCAAAGCAGGCGACAGCATAACGATACGATACGATACGATCAATACGATACACGATACGATACAATATACCTTATTGTCCCTATAGGGAAATTTGTTTTGACTACCTGATAATTGACATACTAAATATATTAACACCCTGTGAACAACTGTACAACTGATTAGATAAATCCTCCATTAGTGAAGCTGCCAGACTGAGCTTCTGAAATACAATCTGGTTTCATGTAGCAAATAACAAACTCTGAGGGATATTTGACTTTCAGAACCGGCACCTTTTATTTCTTAGTGTAAAAATTTGGCAGGTATTAGGTCAGAAAGTGTGATCCTCACCTCACACATTCATCAGAATTTTGTATAACCTGGAGAATTTGACTGATTGGTGATGCTCAAAGTGCTCAAGTGTGGGGATTCATGGGATATCTGTATTACATCTACAGCAAATCATTCAATACCAAAGTGAAGGACTGCCCGGCATTGGTATTCTGACTTAGCTGCGCTGTCTGAGAGCAAGTCTGCTAGATTATAAATGTCTGAGTGGTCTTGAATGCGCCGTCAAGTACAGTTTCCAATATACAGTATGAGATGAAGAGGATGAAGAGGAGGGAGAGGAGGGGAGGGAAAGAAGAGAGACCGTCAGGACATCTTTGGAAGGTCCTTGCTTGCATTTCAAAGTGTGGATCACCTTTAAAAACATACCTGTGCTGCATATATTGCCACATTCAAAAGTGCTCAGAGAACAAACAAGGAGCTTCCAAAAAGCAAAATGTAAATTCGCCTGTTTTTATTTTTTCCCATATTGGAAGTGTTGCTGTTGTTGGTGTTTTCCAAACAGATCCTTCCCACAGCTGCATTACTAAATAACCTTGACAAAAAAGTAAAGGTGAAAAAACACCGAGTGTGATGGATTACCTTATCTGGAGCAAGTTAATTTTCATAAAGTGTAGGGAAATTAATGCAAACTGCCTGCAAGGGGGGAAATTAATCTAAAAGTATATGGTATACTTTGGGAAGTAGACGGCAATAATTGCATATGCAGTTTGTATTTAATGGAGTAAAACAGGAAAAAACCAGCAGCGTTGTCCCTTAAGCTTGAAATGTAGAGTGTGGAAAAGGCAATAAATCTTAGGACGTTTGTAGTTTCAGGCAGATAGAGTGAGATTGGGATCTATATTATTTTAAATAGAAAATGTTCTCATAGCAATCTGGACTAGGTATCATATTAAGTGCACTGTGTTGTAATTGGAGGATAATTGTGTCTGTTCTATGATACCAGAGGTGGAAAAGTGGATCTATGTGTAGAGCAACACTCCTTAAAACCATTGAGTCTTGTATTCACAGTATAAGCTTAATTGTAGCTATAAACATCACTGGTTTAGTGTAACAGGATCATAGACTGTATAGCATGGACGAAGCTAACGTGACATCACCAGTTGGTTTGTGGTGTTTTGAACCCAGGAGGTTGGTATTTGAACGTCACTATGTTGGTTGTTTGTAGCCAGAAGTGACCATATTTGGATATGAAGGGAGGAGTAAGGAGGCGGGGCTAACCCTTGAACCTGAGTGTATGAAACTCGCTGGTCTCACTGGAGACTAACCACGCCCTTAAATATTCCTCTTTTTGAAACTTTGTATCTAGTTAATTTTGAATTTTTCTCCAGGTGGACTCACAGTTTGGAGCCAGAAGTGACCATATTTGGATATGAAGGGAGGAGTAAGGAGGCGGGGCTGACACTTGAACCAATGTGTTTGAGACTCGAGTTAATTGGTGAATAAGACTCCAAACCACCTGCAAATCACTGGGGACCGGACGTGTCAATCAAACTAACCACACCCCTAAATATTTTTGAACCCTGGTTGCTTCATGTGAAGTCTATGGTAGTGATGTACTACTCAGGATCAGTCTTGGTCTTGAGACTGGTCTTGAGGCCACTTTTTAAGGGTCTCGGACAAGGTGGACCAGGCCAGCACTACCGTGATAAGTGAGAACTTCCTTCCTGGTGTCATGTGGTCTTTGTGACCCCTGGAGTGACATGACCCCTGTACACAGAGAGTGTATGAAGACGACTGGAGATGCTAGGAAAATTAGTTGTTGTTATGTAAAAGCAAACTTAAGATATTGGTCATTTGGTTTTGTTTTGTTGGGATTTTTTTTATATACCGTATTTTCCGGACTATAAGCCGCTACTTTTTTCCGATGCTTTGAACCCTGCAGCTTAAACACCGGTGTTTCTCATGTATCGGCGGCACGAAGCTCGTTAGCTTTTTACAAGCTAGCAAGCTCCGTGCCGCAGATACATTTAGCGTCGTCACATCAGACCCGGTCAGAGTGGACCACATGAAACTGTTCGAATAAATTCAATAGCGACTTATAGACAGGTGCGCTCAATAGTCCCGGAAAATACGACATATACAGTCTTGGTCTTCATACTCTCGAGTCTCGATAATGTCTTGTTGGTACGGTGTTGACTACAACACTACTCCATAGCATACGGTTTGTATGATTATACACAACACTTCACAGGCACAGGTTGCACTTCTACTGTAATGAATGTGACCTACAGTAGGAGTGAGGGTTTCGTAATCATGAACACAGAAGATGAGTCTCCGGGTTGGTCTCATGAGGGGCCTGTTTCCTCTCTTTACTGAGGAGCTTTGTCTCTGGGCACGGCGTTAATGATGATTTCCCTCAGTAACACTCGTTAAGACTCTGACATGATAAGCTGGTTTGCACCACTTACTCATGGCATTGAGTGTAATTGCATTTCACAGGGAGACCGGGTGCACAGAATGAGCAAGTGGACGACCCGACAGCTCAATTTATCTGAAATCACTACATCACTACAGTGTTTACTATCTTGTGTGTGCAGATTATAGATGCAGATATGTATATATTGTAGATAAGGTTTTTAATGAGATGTTAAACGGGGCGTTTTAATGTGTAGTCGTTTGTAAAACAAGGTAATAAACAGGAGGAAGGTGAAGGATGGGAAGAAGCAGAATGAGTGAGGCCGGCCGACAGACAGAGGGGCAGATGGAGAAGGAAGGAAAAAGGTACAATGCCAAGTTTTTCACTTTCAAATTGGACCGCGCAGTCCAATATGACAGGGGGGGAGTTTGGAGACCTATTAAAAAACTAAGCTGTGAAAAACACTTTTGCCAAAATTCTTGCCAAGATGAGCCACATTCTGTCAGACTGGGCGCGTAAACATCTTTCCCGCTCGGACTCTGACTCTGGATTCGAGCGAAAAGGTTGCAGATTTGGCCAAGATTTCGACACTGAAGGCGTGAACACAAACACAGAAAAAGGAGATAAAAAAAAAATCATCCTGTTTGTGAATGGGCACAGTGAAATCTTCCAGCTGGAATGTGTTTGCGATTTGACATTAACCTTCAAATGACATTCAAGTTTGTGTCCAGTTGGAGGCTTGTTTCATTCAGAGCTACGACTGTTTATTGTTGATAAATCTCTCTTGATTGATTTTGTGTTTTCTCAAATGTCAGATGCAGTAATAGAGAGAAATGGCCGGGCTAAAACATTTAAATGTCTTGTTCTGTAACACTATCAGTCCAAAATCCATAAATATAATTAATTCTAAGAAGATAAAAGACAGACACAAAAATACACAGACTGTCTGTGGGATGGACAAAGCTAATGTGAACCATGGTTTGTGGAGTTTGGTATTTGAACGTTGCCATGTTGGTTGTTTGGAGCCAGAAGTGACCATATTTGGAGATGAAGGGAGGAGTAAGGAGGCGGGGCTAACCCTTGAACCTGAGTGCATGAGCCCCGATGTGTATGAAACTCACTGGTCTCACTGGAGACTAACCACGCCCCTAAACAGTCCTCTTTTTGAAACATTGTATCTAGTTGATTATGAATTTTTTTCAGATGGATTCACAGTTTAGACCTAGAAGTGACCATATTTGGATATGAAGGGAGGAGTAAGGAGGCGGGTCCGACCCTTGAACCCGAGGACACTGTCCAATGTGGATGAGACTGGAGTTCACTGGTGAATGAGCCTCCAATCCACCTGTAAATCACTGGAGACCAGACCTGTCAATCAAACTAACCACGCCCCTAAATATTCATAACATCGACCTAATGATGATTTTTCACTTTAGGCAATGACTTCAGGAAAACTCATGGAAAACTTTATTGATGATAGAAAATCACCATTTTTGAATCAAACTCAGAGTTTTTTGGAACCACCTAGTGGCCGTCGCTGGTGTTGCACATTTTTGCACTTTGGTCTCATTTTTGCGCCTCGGTTGCGTCGTCCCTTTCTATGTACAGTCTATGGGAAAAAACACAAATCCACACATTGGAGAGGCTGGATTTGTACTTGAAATAACTTGAAACGATTAATTTCTGCAGTTTAATTTTGTGCATTAGTGGATAATATGACATTTGTTTTTCCTCATACTAAAATGAGATTTTGGTTTTCTAATTAAATGAGCCAACTCATTTCAATCTTGAAAGATCTTTTGCTCTTTTCTTTTAATTTGCGATGCTGAGAAAGTCTAATCCACGTGGAAAACAACAGGTTGAATGTAAACCCTGCGCTGATGCCTTTACCGCGCTGTAAAAACAAAACAAAACAGGGGGAGCGTTGTGTTGTCTTTGTGCTGCAGAAGCTTTATGATCCGCCTATGGAACCATTTTCCTTCCTGCAGTGTTGTCGTCGGGAAAAGCCGTGATTAATCTGTGCCATTTGAGTCCTGGCAGCGGAAGTTGGGGGAAAAACTGCCGGCGTGAATTCTGGGTAATGATGTACAACTCAAGTCAGCTCGGGAGGGGAGGAAACGGGGGATTTGTGCACAGGGGGAATTCAATTAGCCTTTTTTTTTTCCCTCCCAGAGTCGTGTCCATCTTGTAAGTAAGCAGCTTCAGTTCGGACTGTGACATCAGACAGATGCCCGGCCTCCCTGCTCTGCACTCGTCGTCGTCGTCGTTGTTGTTGTTGTTGCTCCCTGTCGTGTGGCAGAGGTGCCATAGGCGGTTCCCCGGTTTAGAGTGGCTGTCTAATGAGATCATTAAAGCTAGCCAGACAGAAAATGAAAAAGCACCTGTTGTAGAGGCGAGCGTTGTGTATTCCCTAAACATTAGAAGTAATATTACCTCACGGTGCATTGGGAGAAGGCTGCAGAGCGCTGAGAGTTAACTTTTGTGCATTCATGCCTTTGTGCAGCTGATATATTATTAATTACGGTATGGATGTTAGGGATTCATTCGAATTAATTGGAGGCCTCCTGAATGCCTCACGGACTGCCATTTTCTCTCCACACATTAGATGTTGCACTGAGGGCACAATCATGTCGTGCATATTCGAGCAGGGGTTTTTTTTTCAAACTCGGGAGAATTTTATTTAGACAAAAGAAAACACAACAAGATGTGTGTGTGTGAGATTCAGCTGTCTAAGTGAGCTGGGATGTGGTTCATTAGAAGTGAGAACATAATCCCACAGCAAAATAAGACCCTTAAAATGCTGCGTTTGATGGGCGTGAGCCAGCGAACGTTTTGCATCTAATAGCCAGCAGGAAGAGCTGCAGTAATGAAATAAAGCGAGGAGTCAAGATGAGGTGAAGTGACGAATTTCTTCCAAGGTTTGTTGTTTATTAGCGTGTTGCTGCTGGAGTCTGTAATTTTGAAGGGTTGGGGTTGAGGTTAACAAAACTCTGCATATCAAGGAGCCTGCGTGGATTTATTTTTGTAACGATGTACTGCGCTTTGAGCGGTGTACTGCGAATTAGAATCCGAATTAATCGACCTGTGAGCCGATTCGACACCTATGTAATGAAATTTGGTAATAAGGAAAAGTAATCAATACCCCCGATGCAGGTAGGTAACAGTGGAAATATTAAATTTGATGCTGTGCTGTGGGAGTCTGCTGTCCTGCGCCTTCATAAACTGTAGTGTCTTATATTGAATGGGCAGCTCAGTGAAGCAGAATTAATGGATTACAGTAGCATCCTGGGGTCATTTGCCAGTCCCCACTGATTGGGCAGATGCTCAGATGGCAGGTGTCCACACCAGCACAGTGCAATATGGTGCAATCTTCACACAGACCTATTAATACAAAACCTATAGAACAAAAAGGAAGATTTACAGTAGCTGCATTAAGAGCTGGGCGCCAAACCAAAAAGCCTCCGATGTCGAGAACCTCTGCTGAACTCTGTCTGGCTCAGGCAGCGTGTTTAGTAAAAGCTTCTCCTTACCATTTACAGCTGCTTTCATCAAATGTCACCGGCTTTTTTTGTGTGGTCTGACCCCTTTAGGGGCTTTGCCCGTGACCTTATCCACACGACATCAAATGTTAAACCCAAAGTGAAGCATTTTCTTTATTTAAACAGCTGAATATTTCTGTTTAAAATTATACGCCTGGATGTCATATAGTGCAGAGAGAGTGGATTAATTGGCTTTAAACACAAAATGTGATTATCTTAAATAGTTTTTTACCCCGAAAGCGTTTGCAAACTTTTGCCTGTTTCCAGCCGCTAGTGCAATCTTCACTTTGTTTTTATCCCTGGTTTGATGTCCACTCGCTCCTCGGGGAAATATCTGGCTCTTTAGCTGCTTAACGCTTCACTGCGTTCACTAACTAGTTGGTAACCGTGTCCATTTTCTTGTTTGGTGTTGGAAAAGCAGCATACAATGGATGTTTAAAGGGTGATTGCTGAAAATATTTGCTTGCTGTGACTTTGGACAAGACTTAGGCAAAGAATATTTAATACAGTACAGAGATCACCATTGTTGGACTTTGCAGCCTGTTGCCATAGGTGATGATGAGATGTGCATTATTGAAGATGAACAAATCAATCATCTTAAAACTATCGAGTAACTATAACTGTAAAAATCAAAATGCGGTTATGTGTAAAGTACAATATTTTGCTTTGAAGTGTAGTACAGTAGAAGTATAGTATATTTCATGCATTATATGTTCTCAAGAAAGAAGTCTTCACATTAGCATAGATCAGAAAACATATATACTGATATATCTGTAAAAAGGTCAATTTCATCTGAACTGAGTCAACATAGGAAAGAAAACAAAGTTCTTCAATACAAATGATGCACTTTCCAAACAGAGTCTAATATTTCAACATTGATTAAAGTAGCTTTAAAATGGTTGTATGAACGTTTTATTTAAAGTTGCACTGAAAATGGATTTCAATAGTATCTAACTTCTGTATTGTGGTGTATATCCGGTAAAAACAGGATGTGTAGGCAGGACAAACTGTTTGGAGCCATTTAATTGGACCACTGAAACTCAACAAAACACCACGGCTAGCTAGCTGATTTTACTCAACAAAACACCATGGCTAGCTAGCTAACGTTACTCCACAAAACACCATGGCTAGGTAGCTAACATTACTCAACAAAACAGCATGGCTAGTTAGCTAACGTTACTCAACAAAACATCAAGGCTAGCTAGCTAACGTTACTCAACAAAACAACATGGCTAGCTAGCTAACGATGCTCAACAAAACACCATGGCTAGCTAGCTAACGTTACTCAACAAAACACCATGGCTAGCTAGTTACCGTTACTCAACAAAACACCATGGCTAGCTAGCTAACGTTACTCGATAGCAACAAGTAGCCGCTACACGTACTGCACTTTCTGTTTTTTATTGTGAATCAGAGGACAGCTACTGAAGGTCGTAGACACCAAAATAAACCAGCTAAACACGATCCAGCCCCAACAGACATTTGTTTATCATCACCTAGCAACCAACTGAAGCCATAACATTCTGTGAACATCGTAACACAGCAACAAATAAGTGAACCATTTGCAGCTAACGTCAATATTAAAGTCAACACTTGCAGAACTAATGATACTGTTCCACCCAGCTACTGATTACTACTACTACTACTACTACTACTACTACTACTACTACTAGATTAACTTTAACCATGTTTAACTGCAGCTACTGATCCCACAGCTCAGCTCCACTCTGCCTTTGTGGTGTAAAACTCAAAGGTGTCCTGGACTTTGTGTTTGCGTCCCTGTCCGTCTTGTCTCTGTGATTATAAACTAAAGCTGGCCTCAGCAGCCTTTTTGTCAGTATGTATTGATTGTAAGGGAAATACCCGGAGTCTGACATGGCCAATTTGTCATGAACAGTAGAGGCGCACACCCAATGCCACTATACAGGCCCAATTCATCACACCGTATTGACTCGCCTCAGCCTCTTCCTGGCCATCAATTATAATCTTTGGTAAAGGCATCAGCGCTCTGCTCAGAAGACTCCTTTGTGTTCATCATAGAAACTGTATGAGTAGTTCAGGCTTCTCGGTATTGACTGATCTGTATTTTAGAGCTTTCTTTGGGCGCAGCAACACCGTTTCTTAAATCCTTTTTCTTTCTGTCTTAACCCCGTAACACACCTTCAACACCTCCCCTTCAGTGACATCTTCCTCATCTTGTACTTCTCTTCAGCAGACCCGTGGCATTTAACTTTTCTCCGAGAGCAAGAGAGAGAGAGGATAGAAAAAAACCCTCAGAGTAGACTGATAGATTTGGGCCATAATGAGAAGCCTCTGACTCGCAGGCTGTCAGGTGAGAGTGTATCCCAGCGCCCCCTGGAGCCTCGGAAAGGTCAACGTGCCTCTTAATCAAACATCAGGCAGGCCAGCCCTACTGTCAGCTGGACGCTGCTGCTCTCTCCCCGCTGAGTTTAAAGTTCACTCCCATCTGCTCCCTCAAACGTACCCAGAGCCACAAAATGGCGTCCGTTATGCTCTCATAAAGCTGTCGCGAGGTGGATTTGATAGCCGCTTATGGCGGCGGGGTCCCGTGATGAAGAGGATTCACCCTCCGAAAATGAGCTGTGCGGCATGTCGATGAAGTATTAAAGAGGTTTTTCTCTTTATTGTTTCTCATGAGGTATGCTTTATTTCTAGGGAGGTAAAGATGATTTTATGGCAGCGGTACAGAAACGTGACGGACACGAGGCTCAGTTTATTCTGAAGCCTTTAGAAGAATTTATTAAGGTTTCTACAAAGCGTTCACTCGGCTTTCTTTTTCCCAGCAAGGCATCACAACAGTTGGATAAAAGTATCTGTACCTTTTTAAAATATGCTACTAAGGGCCAGAGTCAGAGAAATGTTTTACTCCTGAAGGTGTGATCTCAAACCAAATAGCCTCAGCTTCAGAAGTGCCTCCTTTTGAAACCTGAAACTCATTTATTCTTTTGACATCTCGAACCTCTTCCTAAAGAGACGTGGATATATATTCATACATATTTGAAAATGAGTCGACTCCGGTTTCCAGCCCTTCCCAGATATGGCGTTTAATATGAAGACAAGTCGTTCATCTACAAAGCCTTGGCCAGGAGGAATGATACATTACGATGAGGCCTAATCAAGTTTGGTGCGGCTCATTGGTCCTCTGTGGGCTGCAGCACACTCAAGCACTACTATTTTCCAAAGGCAAATTGGTCGTGGGGATGATGTCCCCCTAATGATTGTTTCTAATGTAAAGCTAATGTAGTGGTGATCAAAGCTTGCCTGTGGAATTTAAATAGTGTGTCTGTGTGTGTGTGAGGAGGAGAGAAGAAGAAGAAAAAGAAGAAGAAGAAGATAATTACCTCTCCAAAAGTTTACAGGAAAGTAGTTAGGAGGAAAAGTTAAAAATGCACAGATGTGTGGAATATTAGCTGTGGTGATGACAATGGATGTATAGAGGGGGAAAAATTAGCTGTTAATGCTCGAGTCACTCTCGGTGCTATAGGACGGTAATAAGGTTACTAACTCACAGGGACTAATGTTGTATCACGTCTGCTGAGCCTGGACAATTTCTACTGTAGGCTCGACTGTCAGATCATGATGCTACTTGTTCAGCTGACAATTATTTATATTTATCTTTTATTTTCTTGTCTAATAATCTTGTAGCAAATTCTCCTACTGAAGGACTGGAACAAGAGGTAATTTTTTCTTGATGATCTTTATTATTTTCAGCTTTATTCATTTCCTTTTTTTACATTTTGAAAATGATCTTGCTCTGTAGAAGTTTGTGTATCTTGACACAAAGGATTCAGTGCAATTCAGAAACAATACATTTGTTGAAGCCAGTGACGTAATAACAGCCGACAACGTAATAAATTTGCCCTTTTTGAAATATTATCTGCCAATAATGTAATAACTGGCCAATAATGTAATATAAGTCCTGAACCGATAATGTAATAACCGTTGGCCAATGAATTATTACGTTATTGGCCAAAAATTATTACGTTATCAGTTCAGGACTTTTATTACGTTATTGGCCGATTATATTTCAAAAAGGGCAAATATATTACGTTATCAGCTGTTATTACATTATTGGCTTCAACATACATTTTTAATACGGGACAGTTTGATTTGTTATGATATAGTGTATGATGCACTTCTTTACAGTTGATTAAAGTAGTCCTCCATTTTCCTTTATTTCATTACATATAAATAATAAACTAAATAAGATAAAAGAAAAGTGTCAGTAGTTGGGATCCACTGGTCTTTAAAGCAGGTATTTCATTCATAAATCAGGAAGCATTTAGTTATTTCCTGGCATCAGGGGAAATGGTAAACAAATCATTTCAGAATAATGTGTCAATGTGTTTCTGATTCATGAATTTAAACTTCAGTCTGTCTCACACAGACATGTCTCACTTTGACAGTTAGAAGAGAAATATTAAAATACGACCTGTACATTGCATGAGTGTTGTTGGACATGGTTTTTCCCTCTGAAGCAACGTTACACTGATGTGGCTATGCTTCAGTAAACCAATTAACAACTTTAAAATCAGGCCCTTTGATTCATGTCAGTCCACAAACATGAGGATTGATGTGTTTGCATCTTTAAGATTAAACACAGTTTGTGTCGTTAGTCTTTACATCCCATTATAAAGCTTTTATTTTGAAGAAGTCACAAGAGCCAATGATATTATCTCTGTATTTAAAAAATCCGAGCAACAGGGTGGTGCAGTGGTCAGCACTGTCTCCTCACAGCAAGAAGCTTCTGGGTTTGAATCTCGACTCAGACCTTTCTGTTTGCATGTTCTCCCTGCGCCTGTGTCCAAAGACATGAGGTGGATTAATTCGTCTAAACTGATCATAGGTGTGAGTGTGTTAATAGCCTGTCCAGGGTGTACCCCCGCGACCTGGTTTGATAACGCAGGTATAGAAGATGAATGAATGAATGAAGTTAACAAATCCAAAAAAGCATGATCCATGTTATCAGACAGAAGTATTGTTTGCAAGATGTTTGTGAAGAAAAAGGCCACAGTACACTGTTGGATGAGGATTTTGATGCAGCTTCCCTGCAGGATAACCAGCTGACTGTGTCTTGTTGAATGAAAACACTGTCGGTGTTGAGAGTGTGCATGACCCCGGGAGTCCAAACAGGAGCTTGTCTTGTCGCCACTGCCTTTAAATACCTTGATATATCATGTAAATATGTTCCAACCTCTGGGATGATATCTCCATAAATGTAGTTAAACACACAATGACTTGCACTTTTTTTCACTCTACTTTAAGATATTTACTTTATCGTGTCAAAGTCGAAGTGACCACTGCGAGGGACGGCAGCCATGTTTCTCAGCTGGTGTTCTGGCTGCAGTGAAATGACTCAATGCCAAGTCTTCCTCCCTCTTTTCTGTCCATCTCTCTCTCTCTCGTCCTCATCTTGACAACATCCTTTCTTTCTCCCCCCGGCAGCTGACTTTGACTTTGCAAACAGCAGCCTTTACTCCTCTGTGCTCCCCTCACTTTACGCCACTTTGCCTGCTCAGAGCCGCGGCGCAATTAATCACGTATAATTGTGTAACCGCAGAAGCGGCGGCCACATTTAAATGGACGCGAACCCTTTTACGCTCCCACTCTGACGGCCTGAAGTACGTGCTCACGGTTTAGACTATACCCCCCACTTCCAATTAGAGAAAATCCGTCCGATGATGCGTTTTGATTTTTTTCGTTGGGTTTGTGATTTCCCCCAAAGCACAATAAGAAATAATTAGAAAAGCATAAGAAAAAGCTGTTGGAAAGTTGCAGTAGTTTTGCGCTCTGAAAACACAGCATGGCTTACAAAGGGTCTCCATGCACAGCTGGCTCTTCACAGATAAGCAGAGGTTAAGAAGAACTCATAACACTGTGGTTTGTTGGTCTCATAATCACAATATCTCCCAAAAAAAAAAAAAAAATCCAGCCTCATTGTGTTGGAGTAGCTAATTGTGCAGCCAATTTGTGAAGCCCTGGCAACAGCTAAGATAATATAAGAAGCTCATCAGCACAGCGACACAGGCCGGCAGGCGATGTTAAACAATAATATACAAGGTTTAATGGACGTCTGTGCTCGTGTAAATCAGTGGTGGCGACTTTTCTTTAGTGGAACATGTAGACGTCAGGTCCCCGAGATGTAGCGCGAGGTAAGTATAGCCTCCGCTGTGGGGGTCCCAGGCCAATCAGCCGCGCTGTAGTTATTGGAAACGCCATTTTCTGCAACACAACAACTTTCAAAGTTGCTGACATTTCAGGGGAGACACACGGCAAAGCAAACAAAAAAAGTTTGTTTTTCTCAGGAATAAAATAAAAAGTTTACCTCATGAAACAACATAAATAAAAAGTTTTTGGGGTATATTGAACTTCCTGTAGGTGCGTTTTAGTTTTAATTAGGATATGCAAATGGGAAATTTCTGTGTTTGTTGGGTTTTCATGTGCTAAATAGCTCAGTACCAAGCAGATGTACTTGTCAAATGTTTTTTTTTCTTCATCATATTTGTATTTACATTTACTCCACTCAGACTGTGTTGTACAATGAATAAAAACTTTCCAAACTGATAAGCAGAATGTAATTTGTTCACATAGAAAGTCAACTAATTGGAACTTCTTTTATGTATTTCTATACGAGCTGCACATCACACATCACTCTGTCATTACAGGAAGTGATGCCTTCCCTGCTAAATCCTCACTTTAGCGTATAGCACGCTAATTACCAGCCTGTTTTTTCCACTGCAGCATAATTGCGCAATTACCTCTTATATACATGTTGATTTCACTTTAACTAAGTCGCTCATTGAGATTCACAGCCCGGGAAGTGAATTTTTTTTGGAGGCCGCGTTGCTTCATCGCTAAATTGAGCCAAATGTGTTCTGTGAAAGGTTTCTGCAGTAAAAGGGGGGAAAGCCACAGTGTCCCCGGGGAAATACATCAACATTTCTGTGGTGGTGCTCCTGCAAAAGAAAAAAAAAAAAAAGATAAAATCAAATGTAGCCACAAGCGTCCGTGCTCAGTTTCACTATATGGCTCTGTTGTGGTATCCAGGCTGAGATAATGGCAGCTAGACAAATTTGTCAGTGACATTTTGCATGTCTCCCTCACACAGAAAGGAATACAAATGACTATGGCCGCCCCGTGAAGGTAGCCTTTGTCCTGCGATGACTTGGCGTCTGAGGAGTTTGACTGCGCCGGCTCTCAGTTCTCATTAGGGGAGGCTGCTGTGTGCCATCACTTTATTGTGTGTATTTATTACTGAGATATATTGACACCTGGAGTGAGGGATCATGTCGAAACTCTCCATGTTTATACAGCTCTTATTGGAAAAACAGAAGGTGTAGTGAAGCTTTCAAAAATGCAAGAAGAGGAATCCTTGTTTATTGCAGCTTACAGCGCGCATGATATTTACCATTAACAAAATGTTGGAGATCTAAGCGCCGACGTGCAAAAACCTCCAGGGAGCAAACAGAAAGAGATTTCAAACTGTCAGGTTTATCTCATGCATAATCGCTTGCACAAATAATGAATGATAAGGCACCGACAGGGCTTCATATCTGCAAGTAAAATGCTTCGCCGCTGCAAAAGGAAAATAAATAGCGAAGGGGAAGAGGAGGGGGTAACAACGCTAACCTCCACGGCGACAAACTTTGTTAGTGCTTCACAAACAATAGCAAATAAGCATACGTCTTTATGGCCCGGTAGAGTCACAAATAACTTGTCAGAAGTGTGAACAGAGCAGTTGCCCTTTATTGCTTTCAGTGGTGTTATGGTGCCTTTGAGTCGCTCTCCTGCTCCACAATAAACGAGGAGCTGCTTGCTAACTCAGACCACGTTTACCTTTGGGGCCTGTGTGACTGAAATGCCCCTTTCATCTAGGAGGGATATGTCTGTCTCAATATCCCCGTGGTGCTTATGGCGCTGTGCACACAGAGGAGGAGGAGGAGGAGGAGGAGGGAGCAGAAGAGATAGAGGGGTTGTGCTGTTTCTTTGTCCACCATAGCATATCCCCCCGTTTGTGTACCCTCTCCCACACTTCGTCTAATCTCTGGGGGAAAGTGTGGAGAATGCAATCAGGACAGTGGGGGTAGGGGGGGGTGGTGGTGGTGGTGGTGGGCATCTGGACCCGTCTACAAGGAAACAAGGGGATGGTTGACTGG
>OOFC01010549.1:1678-30321 GCA_900323345.1 Pseudochromis fuscus
TACCATTATGTTCCAGCTGTTTCACACTTCAACTTAAAAAACCTGCTCTTGTCGATGTCTCTCTCTCTCTTTTTTTAAAATTTTATTTATGATGACATGTCCCCGGCACTTTTTGGTTGAGCGATGTTGTGACTGCACCGTGGGAGGCACAAGTGTGACCCGAGTGTGTCCTCTATTAACGGGTGTTACAACTGCACCCGTCGATTCTCATCCAACTGTGACACACTCGCACGTGTGGACACTTGGAGACACAGGTTGAGTAGCAGTGAATGAAAGCTGCTTTTTTTTCCTTCTTCTTCTCAACCCACATGGCAGCGCGTTCCTCCGGTGTGTGAATCTGTGAGACACACACATGCAGCGGTATGAAAGAGTCGGAGTGGAAGTCTCAGTTGGCAGTGTGTGAGTGAGCGAGGGGGTCCATTAGTTTTATCTGACAGAGGGATCGGATCTGAAGGCGGCGTATACCTAAGCCTGAGCGATTCACTGCGGCTGCTGTTCGGCCCCTCGGTTTGCTTTGTTAGAGAAAAGCCGTTTCGGGATGGAAAAAGAAAAGACAGTCGCCTTAACCTGTAAATAACACAGCGCTTTAACTTTTTATTGGGAGAAAAACAGATTCCCTGGTTTTAGTCAGAAAAATGTCTTTTTCCTTTAGGTATCTGGAGGCAGCCATGCACATACATTTACACACTCACAGGCTGCGATGATACAAAGAGTCCCCCAAAAACCAAAGTTATACAACGGTTTATTTCTAAAATACACATACTCAAGGCAATTTCCCAAAGATTTATATGCTACATTAAGCCTTTGCCCATAAGTCAGAATCAATATGACAGTGATTTATCTAATAAAAGATCTAAAAGAAATGTGTCAGTGCCCTGTTGTTGCTAACCATGTGTGTTTCCCTGTGTTTTCAGAGATCAACAGAGTGCGTAAAGACATGTACAGCGACACAGTGAATGGCCTTGTGGACAGACACCCGCTGGAGCTGCCTGAACCCATCGGACCCATCGTTCACCTGCAGGAAAAACTGTTTGTGCCTGTCAAAGAGTACCCAGATGTAAGTGGATTACACAGCAGCTGTGTCATGCTGCCAATAATATCGGTGCATTTGCCTTTAATTGTTTTTCAGACAAGTGTTTACACTGGAACCAGGAAGCAAATAATTAGTGTCTGAGAAAATACAATAAGGAAAATAATAGTGAGGCTCCTATGATGTAGATATTGTTGCTTTATTTTATATTATTTGTGTATTAGTGCTGTCTGCTTTTTATTGCATAGGTGAAGAATTTGAGCTGTGTTGACTTGGGCTGTATATACACACTAAAATGTTGGATAACACTGGGTGAATATTGGATGCAGGGTGAATTTAACCCAGTAAGATGGGCTGTTTTTACCCAACATTTTATCATTTCTACTCCAAGTTTTGTTTTCACTCAGCAGTTTAGTATATTTAACCAACATTTATTTTGTTTTTACTGAACATTTTATTCTTTTTATCTCAATTTTAGTTGTTTTTACCCAACATTTGATTCTTTTTACCTCAAATTTGGTTGTTTTGACCCAGCACTGTCATTTTTACACCATCTTTCTGGGTTAAATTACCCCGGCATCCAGTCCAATATTCAAAACAACCCTACGTTATTTAGTGTGTAAGAGCATCAGCCCCCTCAGAGTAGTGTCTGTGGTGTTTTATTGAGCCCATGCCTGCTACAGGAGTGTACAACCGTATCGATGGTCGGAAAAGCAGAAAACGCTGTGAGGGCGATCTGCGAAGATTAATCTTTCTGACGAGCACACTCACTCAGCTGTCCTCTGCGAGCTCGCACAGGTCTCTTTGAACCTAATTTTTTGAGAGGCTGACAATCCTATTGTGTGTAGAAACACGATGATTTTTTTTTTTCTACCAAATTTCCATATCAGGTGATAAATCATCCACATACACATCCACACAGAGGGACACAGCTACACACAGAGTTGGTCCTCTTGCCTTAGGCCATGTGTCTTTGTGATGTGTCATCAGTGCAATGACAGCTGCCGATAGTTCAGCAATCTGTCAGCGGCGAGGACATACCTCCATCCTGTTGTACATTCTTGCTCATTCCTTAGTGATTTGCTCATGCTCTTTTTTTTTCTTTGCTCCTCCAAGTTTTTGGCTGGACTCTTTGCATGTGCACCAAGTTGTTAATGTACGACAGTAAAAGCTATATCAGATCACAGTCTAATTTAGTCCTGGTCGTAGGAAATGGCAGCGTGCGGTGGTGTTTATGGGACAGCTCAGCGGTAGATCAGAGCAGAGAGAAAAAGTAGGAGGAGGATACACCATGAAAAGTAAACTGCAGTTTCATAAATATTCAGCTGGACGAGATTGAAAGTTTTTGGACTTGCTTTGTTTGGAGCAGTGGACTTAGGCGGCTTTTCTGGGATGGAAATGCATACACATGTAAATGCACACACACAGCGCTGGGAAAGGACGGTACACGGTGGTGGTATCATGGTGGTTATGGAGATGAGGAACATGATGGCAACATGGAGGAGAATCAGTAAAAAAAAAACAAGAAAAAAACTTGTGTGCAGAAGTGTGTTTGTGTGTATGTGCCCACAGTGTGTGAAGCCTTGTAATGTGTGAGTAAGGCTTTGACCGCAGTCAGTCAGCCACATTTTCTGTCCTTATGTTAATCTTTGACACACACATGAACGGCTGTGTCACGTCTTGGGGAGCAGCGTTTGTCGTAGTAATCCCAGCAGCTTGCAGCGGGGGGACTGAATGGAGGGAGGTGACGGAGGATAAGCGACACCGTGGAGCAGGGGCGAGGCCCAGCCAGGCATGGATTGTATTTTCCTCCTGAAAGAATTGATAAAGGGCACCCAGGACCGGCTGGGATCAGCTTAGCTCCGGTTGACCCTCAGACCAGACCCAGAATCTCAGCTTAAGCTAAACCAACCAACTACATCTGGTCTTTCACTCTTCATCTTTAGTCAGGGGCGTAAAACTCATTTTAGTTCAGGGGCCACATGCAGCACAATTTGATCTCAAGTGGGAGGGACCAGTAAAATAATAACAGCATAATAACTTCAATAATGACACGTCCAAATGTTTCCTTTTGTTTTAGAGGAAAAAAAACAAAGTAAATAAAATGTAACTATAAAGGCACCAAACATTTAGTCACAAGTATCTGGAATGTTCACTTTATCATTAAAACAATTTGAAATTATCTACAAATTATAGATCATATATCTAAGTAGTATTATTCTTGACCACACTATACTAACTAAAATAGGAGTTATTAAGGAAGAAAGTAAAGTTATCCCCTAAAGGTTGTGGTAAACTTCAGTTTGCAGATTGATCCCTCGGACCAGAATGCACCCTCTGGTGGGCTGCGTTTACCCCACGGGCCGTATGTTTGACACTCCTGCCTTTAGTGACTGTCCTCCACTTAACTTCAGACGTCATGTGTTTGCTCTTGAAGTAACTTTTGTTTAAATTAACCTGCACATGTTCCCGTTTTTGATTATCAGCTTTACTATTAATACATATTGTACATTACAGGGTAGAGATAAGAATTGATAATTGGTTTAAATGTTAAAGATACGCTTCCATTGATCCGTGTGCTTCTGGATCGTTATATAAACGTAATATGAATCAGACAGTGCCCTGATTTTAAATGTATTGAAGTGTCGCCACAGAGTTAACGTAACACTGCATGTGTTCGACAGCCCCTCCATATTTTCATATTTGTCCCCCTGCCTGCCAAAGTGAGACACCTGGACAATGTCTCACTTTGTGTCAAGTTGTCCCAAATTAAAAACTGAGATGTACACCTCGAGTATTAATGTAGATGTTTGACTTTAAAATGCAAAGTGTACATGAGGTAAGACTGATCCTGACTGTTGAGTTACTGCCACTGGAGGACATGTCTGATGTGGTGCTGTGTAGATGCTGAGGCCTGCTTCTCATTACTGCTCAGATCAGTGTGTCTGTATGTGGGTGAGTCCTGTGCTCTCCCTGTAAAGATTTCTAGAGGAGTGGGGGAGGTCTGTGAGACTGCGAGGAACACTTTGTGCCACCTGTGACTGTAAAGATGAAATGAATGCCTCTCTCACACGTACATGTGAAGTGCTATAAGTGTGGCATCCTCAGATGACCCTTGTGTTCCCGTAGCTCGCTGTGTTCTGCTGCTTTGTGCAGAGCCGGGCTGTAACTCTGTATCGTGTTTACGAGCTGTCGGGAAAGCTACTAAATTAATTAGGCTTCCCCCTGGTGGCCGAGATGACTCACTGATGACCTTAGCAGGCACAAATTAACACTCACACATGGACTGACACGCACAGAAATACAATGATACAAAAATGGCACATCAATTCAAATGGGTGTTTTTTTTTATTTTCATTCCTATTTTGGTGCATGCATCTTTAACCTCTTCACCGAGTGCGGTCATTAAGTCAGCAGGGAAAGAGGGAAAGGCCGGATAGCTTTGTTATATATAGATGTGGTGAGAGGAACCAGGGGAAATCAGCAGGATGTCCAAATGAAATTAATTTTTCTAGTCCTACCTCCTGTTCTCAAAAATATACCCATGTGGACCAGGGTTTGTGAGCGAAACTGCTAAACTGCTGGGATAACAGCATCGACTTTTTTATTTTTTAATGGAGTATCTCATCTTGACATGTGGTTTATTTTCATCCTCCTCCCATCCAGGGTCACAGGTATCACAGAGAGAGAAATAATTACCGTATTTTCCGGACTATACGCCGCTACATAACATAAAATAACATAATGTCCTGTTATGTAAAAATGTCTATATTAAAAATGTATGATAAGTAGGATATTATGGTTTTTAAGAATATTTTTTTTTGTTATTGTTGAAAATTACTGTATTTTCCGGATTATAAGCCGCTACTTTTTTCCGACGCTTTGAACCCTGCGGCTTAAACAGCGGTGTGGCTCATGTATCGGCGGCACGAAGGTCGTTAGCTTTTAACAAGCTAGCAATCTCCGTGCTGCTGATACATTTAGCCTCGTCACATCAGACCCGGTCAGAGTGGACCACATGAAACTGTTTGAATAAATTCAATAGCGGCTTATAGACAGGTGCCCTCAATAGTCCGGAAAATACTGTAACATATTCTAATAAGATAAAATAAAAGGTGTAATCCCCCCGACTGCCACTAGATGCTGGCTCCAATGTTGTTTTTAAAAAATAATGGGAACAAATAGTCACGGTGGCTTTCTTTCCACTTCCTTTGTTTTTCCTGCTGGTCTCACTGCCCTCTGCACTGTTCAGTTAGTGGGGTGGACAGAAAGAGGACGAAATTCAGGGTTTCATTGTTTTTGAGCAGTGGACAATGGCAGATAAAATGTATCTGTGTTCAAAGCACCGCCTCAGTCAGCTGAACTTGTCGTACTGTGAGTTAGCCACAGTATCTCTATCCTGTTTGTGTTTTCAAGGAGGATAAAGAGCGGAACCATTTAAAATTGGGGTAAGAGAGAGGATGATGTCGGATCAGCGAGGGGAAAAACTGACGAAGGGAGGAAAGATGTCACTTCCTATCCCCGTCCACCCACCGCTAAAAGAAAGGAAACTGTAATGAAGATTATTAGACTGGGGAATATTATCCCCCCTCTCAAATTTCCATCTGATTTCCCAGATTCACTCGGATGAAAATGCACGAGCGTAAATGTCTCGCTGATGCAATCCTAGGCTCTCCCAAGAAAGCAGGGAGTGATGGTCCAAGTGTCTTGTTTTGTGTTTTTGGCGTCGGGACACCTGCCGTGGAAGATTTGTCATCGTTCTTACTACTTCCCCGTCTCCTGAACACTTGCAATCAACCTTCCAGTTTTCACTTTGATTTAAAAACACGACTCCCACTGCTGTTTTTTTTCTTTTTTTGAAAACCATATCCTGAGGCTGAGGTCATGCTTACTCAATGGGACTTTCTCTGTCAGATCACCTACGTGTCCCCTGCTCAGGTTTCACCAGTAGATAATTAGATTGTCCTGGTGCCTGGATGCAGTGCAGCATGTCAGTTCTACCAAAATAACTTGCCTTGCCAGCACGCTTCGACTCTAATTCCCTTAAGTGTGTCCCTGTCCTGGCCTGTGTGCGCCTGCCTGTGTGCCCCACATCTGTCCATAAATGTGTTTGTGTGTGTGCCGCGTCTCTATCACTCTGTCTGCCCCCACCCACTCGCCGTTCTTCAAAGTCAGCCATTTCCTGATGTCGTCAGTGGTGCAGAACACTGGGAAGCGTCACCGTGGTGACTGCATCTTGACTGACAGCTGAGTCGCAGGCTATCTGATAACTTCAACCTTCAATTAAATGCTATCTGCGGCGCTGCTTCTTTCCCGGGCACACGCTCACGTACACATTGATAGGCGGCTGACTGACAGCTCAGCATGTCATTTCCGTTGACCTTCAGGCATCTGATAGGATGTGTGACATGTCTTTTAAGTGTGTGTCTGTGTCTCCACTTTATTCCCTGCGTATTTTGTATTTGCCAACTGTTAAATGCCCAGGTGGGTTGTGGGCAGGTCACTCGGTGGCGAGAAATGCTTAGGACTGAAAACACACACACTCGCACATGGAAGCCACCTCTGCTGTGCTGACTCGGTGAAACGGGATCCTCAGTTGGACGTAAGCTGTTGAGCAACTGGTAAACAGGACTGTGTGAACTCCTCCCACCAGCTCCGAGACATCCAAAAGAAGAGGATGATCACTTGTACAGTGCAGGACTGTAAAAACACCAGTGCAAATAAAGCTCGGCTGTTTGTGTTTTCTGTGGCATTACAGTTTGTCTGGTGTTCAAGGGGTTGTCATGGCGCTGTTGGTTGTTTACCTCAGCAGTGAAATCCTGTTAAACCCCCACCCCAGTTTCCCCTCTGTATTCCACCCGTCGTCTCCAAACTCCAGAACCTCAAAACAACAGATGTTTGATTGCTCTTCAAGTCGACATTTTTTTGGTTATTACACTGTGTTTTGAAGGCAGATTAGTTAAATCGTGCACCGCAGATGACGTGTCTGCTTTGAGAAAGGAGTGGTTTTCAGTATTGGCATTTCGTGCTTTGTTATTGGAAACAGGAGAGTGGGTTGTTCTTGTTTTTACAGCTCGAGGAAAGTCCTCACAAACCTCTGCTTTGCTGCACTAAATTTTATACTTGAAATGATAATTGTCTTTACCCATTTAAGAAAATATCATTAAGAAATCATCAAATAAGAAATTAGGTGTACATATAGTGGATGAGAATGGCTGATGTAAGGCTAATATGATAAACTAATGTTAAATATTTACTCAAGTTATTAAACAGGATTAATAAAAAAATGACAAAAGTTAAGTAACTTTCACTGGGGGACTTTCACAGTAACATTCACTGTATATAGAAATGGATGAAGCAGCCAGGTGTCAATAATGAGGCCAATGCAGAAGTGTAAAACGTGAAATACTCCCAATGGCCACTAGATGCTGGTTTCAGAAAACCCTGGCTTCTATTGAGGAATTTTATTTTAAAACACATCTCTTGAGACTATAAACGAGGGATTTTGCTACTGAGTCTCAAAATGAGGTGCAACAAAAGTGCAGTACCGCCATTGGCCACTAGATGCTGGCTCAGATTCAAAAATCATCAAATCAATACATTCCTTTTACAAGTCATTCTGATGTCATTAGCTAAAGTTGACTCTTCTCAGTGGTTTGGTCTGTTGGCAAATCATTTCATCATTAAGGAGATATTTAAAGTACCGTCCTTTGGTTGAAGGGTCAGACCCACCTCCTCACACCTCCATTCATATCCAAATATGGTCATTTCTTGCTACAAACTACCAACATGGTGACGTTCAAATTTCAAACTTCTGGGTTCAAAACAAGTCCACAAACCACCGTGTGACGTCGTGTTAGCTTCATCTGTTGTGTCTACAGTCTATGAGTGAGAGTGAGTGTGTGTGCTTGCTTTGTATAAGAGTGTAGAAATGTTAGCGTCGTTGCATCATGGTGCTTTACTGCAAGATGGAGATTTCAAAACACCCCAACTAAAGAGGCTCTGGTGGTTCGAGCAGACAGAGTGTCCTGGCCCTCTCTGTTTCACTGCGGTGAGATTCGCCCGGCCAAACCAGCCAGTTCCCCTGCACGAGGAAAGTCATTAAGCTTGTTCCCATGAGGGTCTCATCACTTATCATGCCAGCTCCTGATATCCTTCTGACCCCCTTAAGTCATTACCAGTCCTGGAAATGTAGCGGCCCACACCACACCTCACCTCCCTGATAGAGCAGCAGAGTGGAGGATTTTGATAACCGTAGCTAGCCAGCCATGCATGATGATGATGATAATTTGATGAACGGGTGGTTTTCTGGTTAGCTGTTTGATAAGAAGGTGATTACAGTAATAATTTTGACAGAGAGAACTTTATTTGTTGCAGTCGGTTACCACGACAGCAGCGTGACCTGTTAAGTGGGCATCTAATGATACGTGTGCATTAAATCGAGAGGCACGAAGATGAAAAATGAGAATGAAGGACAAAAGGAGGTTAACCACACAGGGATCAAAGGGTGCACTGGAGATGTAGTGTCAGCTTTATTCTACTGTATCTTCATGTACATATTAGGTCCCCCTGACACGGGATACCAGCATTGATACCTCTGTTTAGCATCTATTTTACAGACAGGGGAAAAAAGTTTACTCACAAAAATGATGCACTGTACTGGGTTTGCGTCTCTGTCAATACTGACCTTTTAGTAAACAAACACTTTCCTCAAGGAATTGAAATATATTGCAACAAAGTTCAGCAACAAGGAGAAGTTAATACTGTGAACACACACATCCACTGCAGAGCATCCTCAACCCTACCGAAAGCTTTAGTAGCTAGCTCAGGGTCAAGAATGGTGGGGGCTAATTACCTACATGCCAGAAGATGACGATTGAGTCAAGATGAGTGTAGAAGCCACAGACTGTGTGTAAAAACTGGACTAAGCTAATGTGATGTCACCTGTTGATTTGTGGACTCACTTTGAAGTCAGGAGTTTGGTATTTGGCCATGTTGGCTTTTTTGGAGCCAGAAGTGACCATATTTAGATATGAAGGGAGGAGTGAGGAGGAGGGTCCGACTCTTTAATTTCAAGGACACTATCCAGTGATTATGAGGTGAAACATCTGTAAAACATTGGAGACGAGACAAACTAACCATGTACCTAAATCTTCCTTGTTTTGAACCCTAATATCTACTTAATGATGAAATGAGATGACATAAGACACGATATGAAATGACATGAGATAATATCAGAAAACATGAGAAACGACATGAGATGACAATCTAAGACAATCTAAGACATGAGACACACACACCTTAGAGATGACATGAGATGACATGAGACAATCTGAGACATGAGACACACACCTTAGAGATGACATGAGACGACATAAGACACAACATGAGACAATATATGACCCACAATCTGAGACATGAGAGAATTTGAGACATGATCTGAGACGAAATGAGACATGACACAACATGAGATGACATGAGACACAACATGAGATGACATGAGACACAACATGAGATGACATGAGACACAACATGAGATGACATGAGACACAATCTGAGACATGAGACATGACGTAATGCAACTTAAGACATGACTTGAAACATGCCCTGAGACAATATGAGGCAATTTGAGACACGACATGAGACACATGAGTTGGGTGTTTAGCTAACACTCAGATAAACACTGAATCCTACATACCATGTTCCTACTATTTCTCTTTTTCCCTCATTCACCTGCTGTTTTTTTTCTTTTCTGAAAGTTCACTAACTCCCTTCACTCACGTCTTCCAAACTTTGAGCCGACATCAATCTTTACGCTTTCCATCTCTGCATCCTCACTTTTCTGTATTTCCACCCTGCCTGCAACCCCAAAATAAACCCAAACAGAATTATCAAAGGAGCTATGGATTAGGCACTAAATGCTGGATGTGCTGAATAGAGAGCTTTGAAGTCTACAGGGCTTTGAGGCGAAAATGTCACCACCAGAATCTAAGTCTAATTTCCACTCCTTCGTTGCCACAGCCTCATGAGTCCTGTGGGTTATACGCCTGTCCACTCGTCGTCTCATTATCTGTCCATCTTGTCCTTTTCAAACTGTGTGGGCATGGTGTGTTGTGTTGATTCTGGAGACCAGGCCACAGAAACAAAGGTAAATATGATTGATTAATTGAATGATGGAACATTTCCACCCAGAGATGAATGAGTGATTAAAGGCAGGCAGCCGGCCGGTGGCGAGGGAGGTCGTGTGTAGTCAAAGAGAAACATTGATTTGTGCTGTGAGAGACCCGTGCACTACAGGCCGATGACTGATAAGCAAAGGAGGAGGAAAGGCGAGATCCTGTGTGCTTAGACAAAGAGGAGAAGGAAGCTCGCTCAGTTCCCAGAAGCTGTGAATGGATACAGAAAGGAGGTGTGGCGTTTTTAATTTTTAATATTTAATTGGCAACTATTGTATTATTGATTTTAATCGTCGAACCAAGTGTAAACAGCCTCTGATCGTGGTGTTAAAACATTCAGAAAGTGTAAGTGAGCTGTGGGGAAAATGGGAGTTTTGTTAATAAATGTATTGGATTGTTTCACAGTGATGTGCTCTGACATTAGAGGAGGGTTAAAATCAAGTAAGTGAAAAGACGGGCTGCGTGGGAGGAGGAGCGAGACGTCGGTGCCTGGTGTAACCAGATTCCACCTTGCTTTGATACGTTGCACTGAATGAACTATTCCTCATTTTCATAAGCCCAGCAAGCCTGTCTAATAAGTGATTGGTATTCTCCTCCTGGCCCGGCCCTGCTCTTCGATAAGCCCTCCGCGCACACAGCCTGAGCCCTCAGCATGATCTCATTTCCTGTCTCCCCACCACCACAAACAAACGCCGTCAAAGGCGCAATTGTTCTGCTTGTGTGAGCATTGTTGGAGGAACTGCTGTTGTTTCTCAGTCGTTCACACGGAGAAAAAATAAAAACCAGAATGCCCCGTGCACACAAACCCCTGCGACAATCAGCTCTGGCTGCCGAGGGCGTCTGCGAGAGTTCGCTCCATACGTCGTGTCTCGCACAACCTCGCCCTCGCACACACGCAGCGGCAGGAACGTAGATGCTCACAACGTAACCCGCCTGTGGAGTAGCGATAACTGGGGCTAAACAAAGGCCCTTTAATGTCAGTGTAAGCCCTTGTCCTGAAGGGGGCTTTGTGTGTGTGTGTCAGTGTGTGTGTATTTGCACATCAACTGTGTGTGTATTTACTGTACGTGTTTGTATTTATGTTTAGGGGGAAAACTTTGAGGATGAAGAAAAAAAGTTAGTTCACCAAAGTTTCCACTGCTTTGATTCTTGTAGAGAGGGAGGAAATTCAGCTGTTGATTATAATTATTGTAATTTTACTTAATTGTTTCCAAGCCTGTTTGAATTTTCCGTCACCAGTGTCTGCAGAGCTGTGGAAATCCAGCCAAAAAAGCCGTGATCTCAGTCTGTGGGGCCGATGCAGCTGATTCAAGAGCAGGGATGCACAAGATGAAAACTATCTTTTTTTAGTAGGTGTGGAGGAGGCCTGATAGTTTCGCGAGAGCGGGTGAAGAGCGGATAGTGTGTTTGGCTGCGAGGCCACGGTATCCATCCTCCTCCTCTGGCTGTGCTGAGTGGAGTTCCTGGCAGACTCCACGGCCCTGTACCCTTCTGATAACTCACCCGCTTGGCCGTCCATTGTCTCTACATTCCAGTGGCTTAAAATGGAGGTCGACTTTTGTAACCACGTATCAACATCCACGAGAAGAATGCCAAACCCTCCAGTGCAGGGCGGGCGACCAGGGAGCACAGCGAGCCATCCACTGCAGTTAAAACTAATAATTCATTTGTAACAGTATGACAAAGTTGAGGTATCCTGATGATTCCCTGCTCTGTGCTGTGAGTTTCTGCACATGCTTCTGTCATCACACACAATCCCTTTATCCTTGTTCGCCCTCTCGGATGGAGTGGAGCCGCTCCGCCGTCTCCATGCAGAGCGGAGGGGGATACTGTGGTGGAGGTGTCGGCCCTTATCGCTCACAATAGCTCTGGGAGTACTGGGAAAAACAAGATGTTCCTCTCTGCTCTGGCAGCAGCATCTCTGTAACCTTTCCTCTCTTTATTTCTTTCTCCTTTTCTTCACGAAGCCATTGTTCCCTTTCAAGTGCAGATGTGAGGGACATGTGTTGAGTGAGAGAAGGACAGAAAATAAGGTTAAATCACAAACTGCTCTTTTTATTTTTAAGGTTTTCTCACTGGCTCTACCTCAGATTTTTAAAGTGGCACTGAAATGACATTTTGCGAGTATCTAACTCCCAGTGTGACCAGTGATGTGATCTAAGAGGATTAAAAAGACATTTTAAAATCAGAGACATACCTTTGCCCTCTTCTCTCTGTAATATTTGGAGTTTGCTTTGTAATTTACCTCCATTTAAAACATTCATGATGTGTACATCTGAGGGGATTTGAACTAATGGACGACTCTGCAGCCTGTTACATCGATGGGAACTGTCACATGTCATGTCCACACAGAACGCTTCACGTTGATGTAGAATTCATTTGACCTTGTATGTGCCAGATACTGGCAAACATTCCTCCAAGAGTTGGCTGTGTAACGACACCCCGGACATTGTCACTGTAGCTTCAGTTAAATAGGTTAGGAGCTGTGTGTGTGTGTGTGTGTGTGTGTGACTACCACCATAAAGCCCAGAGCGAGGGGTTCACCCTTGTCTGCAGCGGGTTCGATGATGCAGACAGACAGCTCTCTTCTGGGCTCCTGGAGGCTGTTGGTTGGTTGGTTGGTGCGCATGTGTGTTCACGCCGGCCACCGTCGGCGGCCGACCTCCGAGGACAGGTGACCTCGCATCCAAACCCCCAAATGTAGCCCTTCTGCATCAGCGTCCTTGATTAGAATTAACACAACGGTGACAGAGAAACACACTCTTGAAAGCCCGTGTGTCCTCGATCATCCTCGGGGAATCCGCCATCTCTCGAGCCGCGGGGTGTGTCTTTTCTGACGCAGGCGAGCCCGCCGACAGGGACGAGGAAGCAACAGCAGCCTGGAGTTTTTTTGATTGCCCTCACTAGTGTTTGTTTACATTGTTTCGGGGAAATACGCCAACATCGCATTATATCTGTAATCCCTCTGTAATTAAACGTGACTTCTCTGATGGTCTTTTGGATTTCGCAACAGCACTGGTGCGCTGGAGTGCGTAAGCAGATGTGACTGTGTTTAAGAATTTAATGCGGCCGTGTCACAGCTCATTGTAATGGCCCAAGAGACGAATACTTGTGCCTCTGATTGCCAAAGAAAGCTCTCCACTATGCCACCGAGCATTTGAATATTTCAGGTTTGGGAATTTTTTGCAGGAGTTAGAAAAAGATCCCGTTTAATGGTGTCACACCAGCCGCCGCACGCACTGTGGAAACACGGGTGGTTTGTTTACCTCTTTATGCATCACTGTGCTCCTCCCCACCTTCTGTTTTTATTTTGGCAGAAAATCCTGTTGGATTATTTCAACACATTTTTTGTGTTCTGTTGGAAACCAGTTTCATGTGGAGAGGATTATACTGGTAAATACATTTCCTTTCGGTACAAAGCTCCAAAGCCACTCAACAGTGAAAAGTGTTCTTGATTAAAAAAAGGAAAGTGTCAATCACACTGCCTCCATCTTTCACTTGTTTCCTCCCCACCTTTCCCACCCAGAGTAATTTCCGGGAGTTAATCTTCTGTTTTTTCTTTGACACTATTTTGACATGTCGTTTGGTTGATGAAGTAGGGCCAGGTCACCCTACTGTGGCCTGTATTTGTGCTGTCACCATGGAGATGAGGAGGGAGGAGGAGGGAAAAAAAGACAAAAAAAACAAGGCAGCTATTTTTGCAATGTACCAGGTTCAATGTGTGAAAAAAAACTTATTGATGAGAGACCACGGCTGGTGGGCGCCAACTTTACTTTGTCTCAGAAAGGCAGAAAGTAACAGTAGTAGCAGAGTCGTGCCGGCCAAGAAAGTAGGATCTACTGAGTGTATGTTTGTGTCTATATGAGGTCTGATTGTATAGTCCTGAGGAAAGACTGTTTCTAAAAATGGATGAAGCAACTGGGTTAAAAGTGCAGAAGTGCAATACCTGCTTCCTCCTCCCCTCACAGCCAAATATGGTCACTTCTGGCTCCAAAAAACCCTCAACACAGCCACGTTCAGTTGCCAAACTTCTAGTTTCAAAATAAGAGTCCATAAACTAATGTGTGACGCACTAACGTAACATCATGGGTATAGGCCGTGGTGCAAATTTTTTTTTTTTTTGTGCCCCCATCATCCCACAAGCGCACCCCGTGCACGCTACATGCAGGCATACACACACACACACGGACACACACACGCACAGCCACTGAGGAGAGGCTAGGCTAACGCTAAACGTGATGCTACGTTTTCTCGTCAATTTTCATCCACTTGCTTTTTTTTTCTTGCTGAAATGAGAAACAACTCACATCAACGTATATGTAACATGTATGTAACATTACAGTTCTTAACAAATGTGTTCATCTTGGTCTATTGTGTCTTTTTAAATCACTCATAATTTTCTGTTACAGACAAATGTGTGTGAATTATTTTAACATGTATTGCACACACAGTGATGACTTTTTGATCTAGATGTGTAATTAATATTGTCTTGTTTATGGTCACTTCTGGCTCCAAAAATAACAACATGGCGTGAACAACGTGTAAAAGAAATTTCTTCTGTATTGTGTTCACTTGTGGATTCACCTGTGTCTTCCTGTGTGTGTCTGCAGTATAACTTCGTGGGGAGAATCCTTGGCCCCCGGGGACTCACAGCCAAACAGCTGGAAGCAGAGACGGGATGCAAAATAATGGTGCGAGGAAAGAGCTCCATGAGAGACAAGAAGAAGGTAAGCTCATCAGCTCGGGACCACTTTGTTTCATGTGTTGATACAATGTTACTCAGCAGACCAAAGCTCACTTCTGCTCCCCTCCACCATGATTTACCATCTGCCTTTAAATGTCATTGGATATTGTCAAATTTGCCGGGTTGGTGGTCGCAGTAAAACTTCCTACTCACCCTGTAGAAACACGAGGCACACACACACACACACACACACGCTCGGTTGATGCCTGGTGGCTGCATTCTGACATCTGATAGTGCTGTTTGCAAAACGCTGTGCAGGCAGTAGTAAAGCAGGGGGCAAGGCCAGGGGCAGCCTCTATTTCTGGACCTACTGAGCTGAGGTTGGAGACATAAAAGGCTAATGTTGTGTGTCCGCATATCCTGAAACCCGAGGGGTGAAGTTATAGCGAAAACCTTATTGCATCATTTTACCTGCAGATTGTGCTTTTCCAGGTAGAAATGTTTAAAAACTGCACCTCACAGTTTGACCTTTAGCAGCCACAGGAAAGCATGAGAAACTGTTGATGAAGTCAGACCATGTTTGATACCAGGTCAGTGTTTGTCATACTTTGTGCTCACTGAGACCACATTTCAACATTTACATTTTCAACACCATTCAGTCAAAGTAGCTCATTGAATAATGAAAAGAGTGTAAAGATGAACCAATATGAATCGGGGATTGAACATTAAAGATGTAAGCACATTGATGGATCAATATAAATGTAATGTAAATCAGACAATGGGAAAAACACGTCCCACAAATACAATTTACACTGTCCCGTATTTTCACATTGTCCCCTGAACTGTCAAAGTTAGACATCTGGACATGGCTGAGTGAGACAGACTGAGGTTTATTTTCATCGTGTTAAAATGTTCATTCATACACAGAGGATTTTTTTGTCTGTCTGTAGCAGAGGGTAAAAAAAAAAACACAACTTGGTTTAGGATATATTTTTCTGTAATTGTTTGATTTTATTTTGTAATGAAATAAAGGGAAATGAATGAGTACTTTAGGCAATTGTGCATCAGATTGCATTGTGTCGTATCACACTGCAACAAATCGAGTCGTCCTATATTAAAACCAAATTGTTTCTGAATCGTATCAAGGTCCTAAGAAATAAGAAATCCAGACCAGAACCAGACCCGTTTTAACAAATCCTCTGGGGATTTTATTTTTTAATGAAGTTAAGTACAATCAGTGCATCACATCGACTGGTACCACGTTGTTTCTGGATGCTATCGAAGCCCCTGTATCCACATCGTCTTCCAGGGGAGAGATGCACGCCCTTAATGTAAACCCAGATTTATAAAACGAAGCAGCAGCAACCTCCATGCATCCCCAAGGAGAAGGTTGAAGGGTGTCAGATCAGATTTAGTGATCTCCTTTGAAGTTACCGTGAGGACAAATTGACAGTTTAGAAAATTGTGGTATTTCCAGCATCTGTGCATATGTTGCCTACAGGCCTGAAGCCCTGCTGCTGTAATGGCTGCTTTTAGCTGTTCTCCTGTTTTGATTTTTTCCTACGCTGAGCGACACCTTTTTGGAGACGAATCTTTGTTTATCTCTCCTTTTGTCTGGTACCTCCCAGTTGCTCAGATTTGCCAGGCAGTGGTGCTATATTACAATGCATTTACATAAATCAGAGTATTTCATCCCTCCTGGTACGGCACTCACCTTTCCTGCACACTCACACACACACGCCGTGCATCGTACAGAACAGATAGGATACACACAGACGTACAGATTTTCAGCTGAGTCATAATCTTCGAAGCTGTAGTTCGCTGCAGGGCCGACGTTTCCGTCCGTCTTTCTCTTTTTATGGCTCCTCTATTCGTATTTTAATTTCTATCTCTTCTTCTCATTTCCCTTGGAGTGTGTTCATTATCGCAGAACAAGATGAAGACACTCTGCCATGGTTCTTTCTTTGGAATTAGATCCAGGAGTAGTTAAATGGGACTGAGCCCACACACACACACACACACACACACACACACACACACACTTTAGAAGTTCGTCTTAGCTCATTACATGAATCTATGATTACCTTCATAATCTCTTAACCATCTTAAAACTTAATGATGTGTGCCAGTTTGTTTTTTTTCTGTGTGATGCTGCATCGGGACCTGTCAGAGGCCCCGTGCAATTACCATGCTAAGAAAGGCTCAATACAGTTCAACATTTACACAAAAATACTGACATGTAGAATCATTATTTACTCAGTGTTTTGATATGGGATGAAGCAGGGGAATAACCCGATATTTAAAATGTATCATAGGTAGTCCTGGCTGCTGTGGTGGCTGTGTGTTCATAGAAGGTGTGAAAGTAAAATTGAGCTGCAGATATTCACAGTAACTCTGGGTTAAGATGGGAGGAGGTGGAGGGGGGTGTCAATGGTCGGCTTGTTTCTACATCCATAAATCACAAGAATTAGTCTGAGGTTTCCTTGCTGGACTCCTGGAAACGCTCTGGGATGGCCCGGGCCACACATAAAGCCGCAGCAGTAGCCTCCAGTCACTGCATCCTCAGCCTCAGTATTTTCAGCCTGATGCCCCGTGGCAGCAGAGGATGCCACGGCAGCAGCTTAGCCAGTGTGTTTATTCAGGATCCATTAGCGGCAGCATTTTTATGCTCTCAATAATTCAGCTGGTTACTCCCTCTTGGGCTGCACTGCCTGACGGGGAGTCGGCTCACTGGAGCTACGCAGTGGGAGACTGAGGGAGAGACTGAGGGAGAGAGGGGGAGAAATACACAACAATAGGGAGAGGAGGAAAAGATCAGGTAGAAAGAAACAGTTGAAGAGTGAAATCGGATGCTTTTAATTTCCTTATGTGCATCTGATGTCGGGTTTTTAAATCCTGATTCTTATTTTTTTCTACATCCAGCAGAAACTTTCCCTGCAGTGATTGTTTCTTGTAGTATTTTATAGGCACATTATACCCATATGCTCCTCTGTTGAAGCCTGTTGTCACTGAGCTCTGTCCTGATGTTTTTCATAGATGCTGTTGTTGCTTTAAAAGAATTTAGTACAGTGTAATTTTAACCAGTATAAAATAACAGTAATTATTGGACCAAGACTCTGATGTCATAGGAGCTGTCACAGTGTTTTTCCTTGAAGTATTGGGAACAGAGTAGGGTGCAACAAAAAAACAAATATAACAAATTGAATTGTTGACTAGTGTGGCCAGATGTTTTACCATGAAGTGAGGCATCTCCCTTTCTTCCTATCTCTGCTGAGAGTTGCACATGTGCGGTAATAATAATAATCTTTATTTGTAGAGCACTTTTCAAAATAAATGTTACAAAGTGCTTTCCAATAATAATAAAAAAACATACAGTAGCAAGTAAACAATTTGGCTGATTTTTGTTTTTGTGTCCGTAGCAGCAAAGTTGATTAAAAGATGTATTTCTGAATGAAGTATCTGTTTTTCTTGTGTGTTGCTAATTAGCACATTATTTAAACAACCTCATGCTGAATTCAAAGGCCGAGCCGTTTAATAATCATGCTATTCATAATCATATTAGTCGACGATTAATTGATCTGTGGTTAGTTGCAGCTCTGATGCAGAGACCCCAGCAGAGACATTTATATTAAGTATTGATGTGATGTCACAGTCACAGCAAGAAAATGGTGAAATCACCTGTGTATCCGTGTGGGCGGGACTTGGAGTTGAGCACCGACAGTAGGAGACAGGGGAGACTAACACAGGATAATAACCTGTCCATAGACTGCACTTCACATTCAGATCAAACGAGACCTAATGCGAGGTGTCTGTGAGACTGACTGAGTTCAAGTTCCTTCTTGTAGCTGCTCTGGATCTTTTTTTGACACGCGTGTTGAGATGGGGCAGATCACACGCTCACTCACTGTATTTAATGTCCTGACTCCTCCTGAAGGCATATTCCTATCAAACTTCCAGCTAACATGGCAGCTTTCATCTCGTGCTTTTCTCCTCCCCCACATTCACACTTAATGCAAAACAACAGCAAGTAAAAACTGCAATTAAATTACAGGTACGTCGTATCGACCGCTGCACAAGTAGAACAGGGATTTCCTTTCCCTTTTGCAGAAACAATTCCCTAATTCTATTTTGGCTACGACACAGTGAGATTACGTTTAGTGGCGTGGACAGCTGTTTTATTTAGAGCCGCACTAAATGTCCTTTCAGACTCTGAGAAATGATTTCTGGCAAATGAATTTGCTTTGATTTGTGTTTTTTGCTGATTGTCCCAACACATAATAACTAAAACTGTGGTATCAGCACAGTCACTGGCAGAACGGAGCAGGCCTCCGTCGGGTTGAACCGTCAAACTTCTCCCAGCCAATAGACGGTGTCACTGCACAGCACCCGCATTTTATTGCTTAAGAACTAATATGTGACATTGGCAGTCGATACGTTGGATTTGATTACCCTGCTGGCGCTGCGGCGAGCCCACTTGTTATGGTTAAATTTTAAGCTGACTTTTTGTTGTTGTTGTTTATTCCCAGTGCAACTGAAAGCTTGTTTTGTCTTTATTAAGACTTCAGAGTCCAGCTATTAAGATGTCCAGATATTACTTTTGGTGCCTTGGGGTTATTGTCTTCAAAGAGGTTGAAATGATTATGACGGTTCAGGACACGGGGACGGCGTAAAACAGGACATGTTACAACTACTACTACAACACTGCGGCTTATTGGTGCTATAATTCAGATCATCTCCTGGCTGCTGTGTCCTCGCTCCACTCAGCGCTAAGAGTCGTGACATTTAAGTGACCTGTTCACTGCCGCCTTCTGTCTCCCACAATCTGTCCTCTTTAGCCTTTTTTACATGTAGAGCTACAGTCCAGAAATCCAGTGCATTAAGTATTCATAATGCTTTATTTACAATCTGAGAAGCTTTTTCTTTTATGTTGCTGTCACAGACAACATGTATGAAGCTAACATGACCACCTGTTGGTTTGAGGATTTTGAAGTCGGGAGGTTTGAGTGTCGCCATGTTGATTTTTTTTGGAGCCAGAAGTGACCATATTTGGATTTGAAGGGAGGAGAGAGGAGGCGGGCCTGACCCTTGACCCTGAGGTGGTGGATGAGCCTCCAAAGGTCTGGAGATCAGACCTGTCAATCAAACTAACCACGTCTAACTGGATGTAACTGTCCTGTAAAAAAAAAAAAAAGGACCTAAAAGCAGGACATGTGTTGGACTCCTGCAGTGTCTTCCAAGGACAAGGCCTCTGTCTTTCTTGTAGAGTCAGTGGTTAGCACTGAAGTTTTCTGTCTGTATTGGAAAGTCAGAGTCAGTTTGGATTTGTCTGTATAAACCGTTTGATTTTTTTTTTCCTCTGTCAGTGCTGATCGTACTTCTTCTGTAGCCTCACTTGTCCTCTCTTGTCCTTCCACGTCCCTGCAGCCCTGTCTCCCTCTCTCTCTGCTGCACCTGTTTGCTCTGCTGGCTCTGAGCCTCGGCTGCTCTGACCTTAGCTGGGAAGTCCTTTAGGATCAAAGGCACAGGGACTGCTCAGAGTGGTGGAGTTCAAACAGTGCAGATAGTTTCATTTTACCACCGTTAAAGTGCAACATTACAAGCACAAAACTGGAGCGCGGCACAGTCCAGAATCCAGGTGGCGGTGGCGGTGGCGGTGGCGGTATATTCACCAGAACTGACCTCCAGCCTCCGTACAGAGGATTGAAAGCTTTGTGTCTGCAATTGTGCACCCTGCGAGGTGTCCTTGAGCAATATAACAAATCCTTTCCAGATTTTTATGGGTGTCCCTGACCCTGTAGTGCGAACAAAACAGGGTCAATAAAGTAACACGGAAAAACAGATTGAACTGCCGCTGCTGTTTTTATTTATTTTTGTACTATCTAAAAAAAGCGGGAGAGGACAGAGCTGTATTTTTGTAACCTTTTTGCATGTGGCCTCAGCTATGGTGTGAGAATTTAGGCCTTAAGATTTACTGGGGTGTGAAGTCCAGCAGGCAGACAGGTGCTGCACAGACCGTGAAGATCCCGTCCCGAGATGTTGTCTCTAGACGCGGCGTCCGTGCTGTTTATTCATGCTGCATATTTCTCCAAAAAAGCCTCTTCTGGAATGTGATTATTGCCTTGGCATTTGATGCTGGACATTGTCTTCAAAGGTCTGTTCCTGTCTCCTCTCGCCTTACCTCCCCCTGTCTGTTCTCACCTCCCCCCTCCAGCCTTCCTCCTGTTTGTCATGCTGTCACTTTCTCTCAGAGGGCACGCCGTGACCTTGTTCACAGGCAGTCATGCTGGTGCGAGGCGTGCGAGTGTGCGTGCACTATTTTCCAGATCCATTTGACTACAATCCTTTACCAAATTAGAGCGTCTGATCTTTTTTTAAAAGCAGCCATCCCTCCATATATGTATACCCGGGACACAGAGGGAACCCTTGTGTCCTGTCTGTCTTGTCCCCTTCAGAAAATGCTGAGTCACCATCCAGCGCCATGTCCCCGAACAGGCCATAAGCAAACAGCCGTGGTGAAATAATGGCCTGACTGCTGAAACTAGGCCCCACACCCAACACACACACACACACACCCACATGTGGAAAAGGGGAAAACGAGAGTGGAATATTGAACTTTCTTCTGTGTGTGTGTGTCTGTGTGTGTGTGTGTGGGGCTGTGTGTGTTGTAAAGAGCAGTGCCATGGCAACAGCTCTCTGTGGAGTAGAAAGCAGGTGGGTGGCACTCAGCTTAAGCTCTAAGCTGTGTGTGTGTGTATGTGTGTGTGTTTTATGTGTGTTTGTTGAAATCATGTCAGGTGGACCCCCTGCACGCCACCGCCATGCATTGTTTGTAATTAGACACCCTCGCAGTAGCTCGCCGCCGCACAAACGAGCAACGATCTGAAGTCCGGGACGTTTGCACGGGTGGGAGGAAACGACAGGGCGTTCATCAGCAGCCCGGACGAAATGTGCAGCGACAGCAGGAGGGAAGCGGGCGACCGCTCCACACTCCTCCAATCACAGCTTCTGATTCCTGCGATTTGCTTTTTCTGTTGTCGTGAAATCAAACAAGAACTTTGGTAAATTCCAGTCCTGGTTTTGATGTTTCGATGCGGTGTGACACATCAGTAGATGGTGAGGTTTTTTTTCAGACGACCTAAACCTCAACTCCTCACCTCAGGGGGGAAGTAGTCGGCTTTCAAACCACTGGCTTTTACAGTTGTACAGTGACACGCGATACAACCTCAAAAGCTTTTTAGAGCGCGCTCAGTGTCTGCTCGCTGCATTTACTGTCAGCAGGGCAACAACAAGAGGGAGGAAAGTAGCTATGCTAAATTGAGGAGTGTGTGTGTGTTTTGTTTTTTTTTTTAAATAAAAATAAATCTTCAATTGTGTGAGGCTACTCTGTATCCTATTTTACCTTTTCACAAAAGAGTCAGGTGTGACTGGGCTTTTCATGGAGGCAACTGAAAACATAAAGCGTTTCCAAGCCTCAATTCAAATCTCAAAAATGTTTTTTTATTTAACCGTGTTGAAAGGCTATCGAGCGGTGATGGTCGGTTTTGAATACAGCCCCATTTTACCTTTCAGGTACTGCTAGCACCTACAGTTTGGGACCCTGTGAGTGCTTTGGTGCTGCGTTTTTATTTATTTATTTTTTTAAAGGAAGCACTCCCTCAGAGAGCTGTTGTTGCTCAGACAGCACTGTCCACACAAACATCTCTCGTGTACCTCCACACACAATCCTGCGGCACTTTCACACTACATGCATGTGTTGTAATTCAATCCCTGCTAGTTAGCTCGGCGTGGTTTTAAAACTCCAGATCCGTCTCTCTCTGATCCCTGCATCCATCCATCTTTTACTGATATTAATTGCTGCAGGGCTAGCTGTCATCTTTGTCTCTGTGAAGCGAGGGATCTATTAAAGAAAGGTGTCCTTTCAAAGTTAAAGCTAAATAGCTGACTAAAGGGCCCGGTCCTGTCATCCTGCTGCTCTTCACAGGGCTCCGTCGTCCTCTGAGTACGCCAGCCTCTCGCCTCTGCTTTCTCTGATATGCTGTGTTACTGCACTGGTGCTCTCTCACACACCCACACTGTCACAGTCACTCACCATCTCTCTCCCTCTTCCCGTTTCTGTTTTTTTTCTTCCTGTCCAGGAGGAGCAGAACAGAGGGAAGCCAAACTGGGAACACCTAAATGAAGACCTTCATGTCCTGATCACAGTGGAAGACACGCAGGCCAGAGCTGAGATCAAGATGAGGAGAGCGGTGGAGGAGGTCAAGAAGCTCCTCGTCCCCGCTGTGAGTATACACACCAGCTCATACATCATGCGTGCAGCGGTCGCAGCGGATGATGTGTTTAATGTCAGCAGAAGATGAAGGACGTGGTTTAGCTCTGATTCAGTGGTGCTAAGTGTTATCATCGTCCAAACAACAGGATAATGGGGCTGCATATGGCACACCACCTCTACCCCACTGTTAGCATCCTGTTTACTTCCCTATATAGACCAGGCTAACAGGTTGGCCGTACCTCCGGTGGAGTGGAAAAACAGAGCTAGCTGAACACACCTCCTGTGACTGCCACATGCCATCTCCGCTCCCCCTCCACCCAGACTTCCTCCAACACTGTGCCGCTAATGACGGCTGCTTGTAGTTTTCTGGCGTGCGGCGGGGTGTTTTTGCTTTTGAACTGTGGCGACCATGTGGGCAGAGCAGCTTGAAGACCTGGGTTTTACCACCAGGTGGCAATCCACGGGGCTGGGCAGTGTTCAGGAAACGGGGCCAGGCTCGCAAGGTTAAACAGAGTATAAAGCTTCACTTGAATTGTAACCTTGTTAAGCTGCTTTTCTTTATGCGCCTCATCCCGTTAATGCAAAATTATTCCTACGTGCGGAGGAATGATTTTTCAAATTTAGATTCTTCCACTTTGGGAGAAACAAATGCAACGAGGACGATGCTCGCCCCAGATGTAAACGCATTAGTATTGATCGGCTTGTAATTTTTCGGCTGTTGAATTATGATGATGCCTTCTACAGGCGAGTGACACCCCGAGAAAGATGACTTTCTTTAAATAAAAACAGCTCAGTGTGATTGTCTGCAAACTCCAGCACTGTGGGAGCACGCTGCAGAACTTATTTAAAGCTCCGATCTGAATGGTGCTGTGTCTCTCGGTCTCTCCTCCCCTCTGGTCTGTGTTGCTGCCTGTTAGACAAGGGCAAGGCTGATGCACACACACAGAGGAGAGAGGTCAACCCTGAAAACACACTCTGGGCCACAGTTTACTTATGTTGATGACAATTATGCTCATTATCCAAATGTGCAACTAAATCTGCCAGTAGGAGTCAGGACTTCTGTAAAAATAATATTACTGGTTATTATCTGCCACATCATTTTCAGCCCTGAGAGTGAATATTTTATATTATTATAATCTCTACATGAAACTCTGGGCTAATGTTGCTGTGTGTCTATGTTTGGCCATGGGCTGCCACTGTTGCTCAGCCCATCCTAACTACACAGGTGGATGTAAGACGTGTCATCGTGCATCTCCTGTCTCCTATGATATTTGTGCCCTGTCTGTCTGTGTGTCTGTCTCAGGCCTCAGTCTGGTGTGACAGTGTGGAAACCACTTTATTCATGTCCTCCTGTTTCACGATTGCTTGTCTTTATTCAGCCTGCCTGTCATTTCTTTAGGCGCTTGTTTTCTCTCTGACTGAAGGAGTGTTTCAGATCTACGCAGCCTGTTGGTACACACACAAGGATTGTTGACACACTTATATATGCACACACACACACGCACAAATAAATGTGTGTGCGCACAAACTTGTAGATGAAGCCATATCTGGAAGCAACAATGTTCTAAACAGTAATGCAGAATGAGTCACTGTTAGCACATGTGTCCACACACACACACACACGCACACACACAACAAAACCCCTTTTAAGTCAATGACAGCTCTCTGCAGCTAAAACTCATCTGAATGGGGCGCCACAAAAATAGCTCTCTCACTTCTCTAGAAATCTTTGTGTGTTTTGCTGCTTGAGAGGAGCATTAAAGATGGTCCTGTGATTCAGCACCTGAACCAGCGAGTGGTAAAAGAGAAGCTCTTTTATTTCTCAGACACAAGAAAGCAGCTTCCAGCTCTTTTGAGACACTAATGAAACGTTGCTCATAAAGTTTCATTCTACCCTTAATTCAAATAAGAGTTTTATAGAGCTAATTAATGGCCAAATGCAGCCCACCATGGGCCATTCTTCCTTCAGGGAAAAGGCATCTTTGCTCATTTAGGCAAAATGAAAAGATCCTTCCATTAGACAGACGTGCGTGTTAGGTGTTTTTCTCAGCCCATTATATTTACATACAAACAGTTCTGGTCTTGTTTTGTCATGAAATACAAGCAGAACACATCTTTTTTTAGTTGATACATCCCAAATGTTATTGTGTGATTTTTCATCTTGCTGGGATTACTGGTGTGACATCACCACAAAGGCGTCTCAGACACCTACAGTAACATGAACTGAAACGTCTCATGATGACAGAATGTGTGTCTGAATGTTGGTTTGCTGCATTATCTCCACCATAAAACCCCTCGGGGCGCCATCTTTTTTTTTTTTTTTTTCCCACGTCATTGCGTGCATCTGCATCCATACATGTCATAAGTGGGTGTAGGACTGGCTGGCAGTAATGCCCTTTATCATGCTAAACTAAATTGGATTAAAGTATGGACACGCTGACTGTGCACTGTTCTAATGAAGGGCATCTTCTCCACGTTTAGCAGCGTAAAATCGCCTTTATTACATCGCACAAGAAACAAAATGAGGTCATGCTTTTTATTCCCTTTCAAGGGAAAACGGCTTTGCTTGTCATTGAAGTGGGCCGAGCTGCAGGAATGAAACAAAGAGAGGATGGAGTCATAACCAAAAGATTGTTTAGTCGGAAAGAACTGATCCTAAATTGAAGTTAAAGTCTTCATAATGATAGTTTTAGTTTATAATGATCTAATAATTGAAGATTAGAAGCTGGGTTGACTGCAGTGGAAAACCAAACACTCTAAACTCAGTCAGATGGTCATGTAGTGTGTGGAGAAATGTGTATACAGAATACTTTTTAGCAGTGTTGCTTGTATCTGTTTAGCTAGTTACTAATGTCACCAGTTTGTTGGAGACATGTGAATTTTGCATTTGGCTGTTTTTTGGAGCCATAAGTGACCATATTTGGATGTGGAGGGAGGAGTGAGGAGGTGGGTCTGTCTCCTAATCCTGAGGTCACTACCCTCTGAGTTCTGAGGTGATGTCATTGGACACCACACCTGTCAATCAAACTAACCACGGTGCTGAATATTCCTCTTTTTGAAGTATAATATCTACTTGATAAGTAGATGGAGTATTTCACGATTGATTCCTTTTTTTTTTTAAATTGAAGTCCAGTGGCCATTGGTGGTATTGAACTTTTTGCACTTCCACATTAACTTTATTTTTGAGACCCAGTGTCTTCATCCATTTCTATACTGTATATACTCATAGGTCTCAAATAAACTCCACACACTCTGTTATTGGGCCTGTCAGAGCATCACCAAGCAGACACAGACTCCTGTACTGCTCTGTCAGTGGCTGGACACTGATGGTGGGAGGTGTTAGCGGTGCACACTTGTTCCGGTTTGCCCCCGGTATCACTGCTCTGCTCCCTGGTCCTGTGAACTCTTCAACTCTCCGTGAACTGGGAGCAGGGGAACATCGGCGAGATGAGAGCGGCAGAGGGGAAGGAGAGAGAGAGTTGGGTGGGAGAGCTTGATTGAGCTACTCTTTCAAGTGTGGATTTACTCCACTGATCCTGCCCTCGTACACACACACACACTAGCACACACACACACACACACAGATACTCATGCCCAGAAAAATGCTTCCATGTGCATGTACACACACACACATTCACACTGACTAAAATGCTCTGCTCATCCCTTGAGTCCTTCGTTAAGGCCCTCAAACGGAGCCGGCAGCACAGCCCCACTGCACTTTAGGTAACCTCCACTCACATCCTTGCAGAGCTGTGTGCTGTGTGCAGAAACCCTGAATGGCTCGTTCCCCTTCCCCTTTCTGTCCCTAGAAGGGCGGGAGAGCACCAGCGATTGGCCGAGAGGCAGGAACTGTGCAGCGATTGACAGACGACTGCAGCCAATCGTGAGCGAGACAGAAAACCTGACTTGTGCATATGCCAGTATTATGTAGAACGATGTTGCCTCCACAAATAAGACTCAGCTCTCAGCCGACTTGGGTAAACAGACACGCGCTTAAGCCTAAATCCATGTGAATTAACTCCATATGTTATTAATGATCTGCTGCTGAGTTGTACACCCGACGTCAAACACAGAAATTCCTCTGCGGTACAATAACTCTGTTCCTGGCAGCTGTACTCACACAGGGTGCCACGTATCTCCAGCACTTTGTTTCAAGCTGGCCTTTGGCTTTCCACCACTCTTTGTCCAATCGTCATTAAAAGGCCAAACTCAGCCTCTTTACGGTCGAACAATTTAAGCATGTGTCACCTTTGGCCACACACCTTTTTAATTGGGTCAGAGCAGGTAGTATTTTTACCTCGGGCAGCTGAGAGGAACGGCCTGCTGTGACAGCTCTGATTGGGACGTGGCCAAAATTATTTCACCACGAGCAGGAGTTGTCTCCAGATTTAGTGCACATTTATTTTTTAACTGGTAATAACAGTCAAGAGATGCATTAAAAATGTATTAACGTGCATTAAAATACTGTTACACAACGAGGGGGGTAATTTTTAGAGCCTTGTCAGTTGTGATAGGAATATAACATGATGGTTTTCATCATGTCTCCAGGAGCTGGGGTTTGAAGCATCTTGGTGTTTTGGTGTTGTGTAGGTGATGAGCAGCAACAGGATCGCTCAGTGTGACGGCTTATTTGGATCTTTGACTGTTCATCTCTTCCTGCGGGCAGACTCTGGCAAATGTAGCATCACAGGGACGAGCTGGCACCATCTTTGTTTTTATGTCAGTGCAGTGTGTGTGCAGACATGAGTGTTTGCTTGTGTTCCTGTTGTAAGTGTCTTATGTGTGCGCACACGCTCATTTATATGTGTGTGATTGACAGATGTATGCAGTGGACAGTTTTATGCTTATAATAGATTCTCATTGGTCCTCTCTCAGAGTGTTTGGTGCTTATTGGAAAGTGACAGACAGGCAGACAATTGGACAAGACTGTCTGGATCTCAACAAAGCACTTGTCCTTGAGCAACCTGTTGACACCATAAGAGCAATAAAAATGTCTGGTTTTAGGTGCTTTACAGAATAATGTTAGATCCAGTATTTATATCAGGATAACAAAGTATTCTTTGGTTTTTATCAGGCTGAGTTAAACCATAGATTGTATAAAGAAATAGATGAAGTAACAGAGTCTAATAATTATCCCAATGCTGAAGTGTAAAAAGGTGTTAGACCCCAAATGGCCACTAAATATGGTCACTTCTGTCTCCAAGCAGCCAACGGGTGATGCTGCATCAAATTCAAAGGTTTTCTTACGCGTTGTTTATCTTCACAGCAGTTGACAGTTGTATAATATTTGCAGTAGGATTGAATTGTCTGAGTGCAATGTCTTTGACCTTCTCATTGTTTTCTGTTGGGTTGTTGCTGCTCCAGAAATTTAAGTATAAAATCCTGTTGAATTTCACTGCATGTGGCTCGGTGAAAACCTTAAGTAGGCTAAAGCAGTGACAGCAGGCACTTACTGCAAGGTAGCCACAGTACATTAAGAGGGAG
>OOFC01010550.1:1192-23261 GCA_900323345.1 Pseudochromis fuscus
ATTACCTCTGCAGTCTCCCACGGTGACGCCACACCGCGCCGCTTCTTCCGCTCCCCGCCACTCAGAGCTGCGGCGACCCGGCCAGCAGCTCATTGTGTCCTTTTTATTCTCTGGAAGGATCTTTGAAAAGGTTTTCTCCTGAATGAAAGAGGAAGACCTGGAGAAGGCTGCATCAAAATGCCAAACAGGTTTTCCTCCAGCCTTTCAGTTTGACATCACACAGCTTCCCTTTGGTAAATCTGCTGCGTCTGATGCTCAGAGCTGCGTTAAGTCCCGTAGAGGCAGCGTGACCTCGGTGAGGTGTCATCATGTCCTCTGGTGTCTTTTGAAATGATTGAACATCTGATGTTTTGGAAGCAAAGCATCACAGTGTTGATGCTGCTGCAGCATCTTCCTGCTGATTTGAGTGAAAAGAGGAACTGAGCCCTCATCTTTATGTCATTTACAAAATGGGAGGATGGATTAACTCAGTGCATTTTAGTGGGTTATTTTTATTGTCCTATATATTGGAAGGGTCAGGCTGTCAATACAGGACACAAAAAGTGCATTAAAAATTGAAAAATGTGCTTCAAAACAGAAAGATTTACAACTGCAGTAATCCCACTCATAATATCCAGCAAACTTTGAATACATGTACAACCATATGATCAGCATTTCAGCCTGCATTCTGCTCTGTTTGATTTTCAGTGTCACAATTTTCAGGCTGGCAAATGTTAAAATATGTCCCAGATTTTCAGGACTTACTAACCGCTGGTTCTGTGTTGAAGCTGTCTTGTAGTCACAGTACTATAACTAGAGCTGCAACAACACCCTAAAAAATGCTGGGTAGTTTGATGTAATCGAGCAAGATGAGCATAAAAACAATAAAACACTGAGTAAAAACAATATATTGTTTGGTGAAACCCACTGAATGTTGCATAAAACCAATAAAATGTTCGGTGAAAACAAAAGGTTTCAGTAAAATCAACAAAGTACTGAGTAACAACAGCTAAATGCTGGGTAAAAACAACAAAGTACTATGTGAAACCAATAAAATGTTTGGTGAAAACAACCCATTTGATGACCCAGCATGCACTGAATCCAATATTTTTCCAGCTCTGGGTTAAAACAACCCAACATTTTTTAGTGTGTAACAATTTTTAATTAATCAAAGAATTGTTTGAAACCAAATGCAATGTAAAATGTCATATACCAGACCAAACATTGTAGCTGTTGCGCATCCAATAACTGAAAACCCAAATATATTCAGTTATTATCACACAAGATGAAGAAATACAGCAAATAGTCACATTTTAGGAACTGAAACCCGCAACACTTAGAGCATTTCTTTCTAAAATTGTTCCCAATTGTAACATATTTCCACATAGTCAGAAATAATGTCCTCACACAGATAAAGAAACATGGGTCTTTCAGAGGTTTCTGTGCTGTCCTGCTGTGACCGGGCTGAACCCGATGGCGGCCCGTCGCAGCCGACCTCAGCGGTGATTAAACTTAGTCATCGCACCTCTCCGTGCTGCCAGGTCAACGTTACTCAGCCAGACGGAGGTATGCCCTACTTTCAAAGTCCAAAACAAGAGTGTGGTTGTGGAGCAGCTGTGGTCTATATATGCTCGTGTTGATGTGACGTTTCCATCAGAACTTTCCATCACAATGAGACATCACAGCTTTGTTTTCAACTACATACTGAGAGAAAGCTCCGGGTGAGAGCCACAGATTAGGTGAAACTCCAAACAAGGAGTAGACTTATTTGAATACAGATGAAAGCAAAAGAAAGGAAAGAGCAGATGACATTAATTACAAGGTTGCTTTGTAAAAACATGAAGACTTTCTTCTTATCCAGACTGTGATGCAGTAAAAGTAGAGGAGGCTGTTGGTCTGTGGTCAGAGAGAAGTAAACAGGACAGAGTTACTCACTGTTACTGCACATCTTCTGCTTGCTTTTTCAATTTCTGCCTTTTCTCTCACTTGTTATCTCTCTTTTATGGAACTTATTGTGTCTGTAGCATTATATTTAATTTGGGGGAATCCTCCTTTTTTCTGTGGTGTTACACAGGAGTTGTTGGAAACATTTTTACACTAGTGGCAAAAACAAAAGGGTGTTCACAAATATTGTTGTATTTATCTCTTTCACAGTGTCTGTTTGATCGTCTCTCCTTGACCAGTCACCATACTTCTTTTTTTAATTTGACATGTGGATTTCTAAGTGAACAGAACAATATAGCTGATCAGTTCAGGCTTCTTCGCTGCTCCCTGTTAGATGGTGTTAATGACTCAGGAAGGAGGTCTGGTACTACTTTATTACTCATTCTCATCCTGCTGCGTGACTCCTACCTTAAGAGAAACATGTGTTTGTTTACATCACTTCCTTTACTCACCGTTGCTATGTCATGGAGGCGATGATGTAACGATGAGCTCATGACCGAGGAAGTGAAACTCCATGACTACAGCTTCAGACACAATAAACCACGCCCGAGGAGAGAAAAGCTTTTCTGAGGCATTAAAATTTTTTTTTTTTAAAAAGTCCTCTGTTTCCTTTCTCCATGCCTGACCTCTGACCTTATTTATAGCTCCAACCTTGAGCAGATGAGTTACGAAGCAGGGAAAAGGGATGATTCATGTATGATTTATGCTCAGCTCTGTTTGGCGTCTTTGTGACTGGGTAACCTACTTCTTTGTGGCTAACAGCAGCTGGAGATCCCTCCGGTTTGCAGAGGAGTAACATCCTGCCTGTCGCCTGCTCCATTTACTTCTCACATCCAGACAGATCTCTGTAGTACTCCATTAATACTTTAAAAACAGCCAGTTTTATTTTTTCCCTGTATTTCCCAGTGTTCACTGGCAGGTGATGGTTTATATAACAAGGAAATGGGCCTTACCATGTACATTTATTGTGATAGCATAGCATCACCCAGCATCATATAAGGTAAATAAAAATGTAGTTTGAAAATAATCTGGATTTTTGTAAAGCAGCATTTTAGTAAGTTAAAGATGGTTAAAGACAAATAGTTTCCAAGGACTCTGTGAAAAGTAAGTCATTCTTAATTATATTTTTATTTATAATCCTGTCTTAGCATCATCATCGTGGTTTATCTGACTTTACCCACATTTATATGAAATAGAAGACCTACTTTATAAGAAAAAAATACCCAGATTTTTTTTTTAGGTAAATGTGTCACATTTATTATTGTAAACTATTTGCTATGTGAAAATTACTAAAAGTAGATTCACTAACGATCAGATATACAGTAAATTAAGCTTCAGATACTAGCATGTCCGGCTAACTAGCTTCCCCCTTAGCTACACCTTAGCTAAACTAGCATTGTAATGAAGTACATAACCCAGAACATCTGTATCATAAATCTCACCACTGTGTCACTTTCTACATCAGATATCAAAACTGTTCAATCCAGATGCAAACAAATTACTCTTATTTAAAATTTAATCTGTAAAATTGTACTATAATACCGTTTTAGCATGATCATTAGCTTACACTAGCTAGCTACAGTGACTCATCATTTATTGAGAAACAGTCCGCAGTTGAAGCAACAAAGCAACATGCTGTTTGATCTTCTTCTGACTGAAACTAAAGACCCACTGTTTTAAAAATTACTGAGCATTTTTGGGGTAAATCTGCTGGTATGTGGCGTGCAAGAGCAGAAAAAGTAGCTTAGTTACGGGTCAGCCTGACTTTGATGTTTATGGACACAAAGAGAAAATATACTTGTAGCGTGTGAACAGTCTGTAATTGAAACCTGTCTTTAAAATAAAAGTTTCTCCTCTTTCATCATGACACAGAAGTATATATATCTTCATTTATCACAGCGATTAGTAGCTTGGCATGTTGTTGTTGTTGCTGCGACCTGGAGCTGATGATAAACACAGCTGTTTGTCCGGTGACCTCTGACCTGGCCTGACGGGAGAATTTGGAGGGTTCAAAGGTTCGTTTAGCATCCGTCCGTGAGGCCTGAAGACTTTCTGTGCTCTCAGATGTTGACATTTTGTTTTTTATATCACGCATGCTTGATTGTGGACTCTGTGACCTTTTTGCTCCACTTGGTTCTGTTGTTGGTTGTCGTGAGTGAGATGTGGGGAAGTGAGTTTCCAGTTGCGGTGACACATGCCGTGGAAGAAGCTTTCCTACATCCTTGCTGGAGGCCTGTTTTGTCCCAGGAATGTGTTTCCTCTGCTGTTCCCCGGGGGCGTCGCCCGAGAACATTTCCGTTTTTTTATTCTGAAAAAGTGTGAACGTCCGTCAAGGGCACATGTGCTCTGTTTTTGGGTGAAATACTGCAGATTCCCTGAGTCACCCGGTGTGTTTGTGGAGGTGAAAACAGTGAGATATCATCCTGTTGTTTTGACTACACATGCAGTAGTTCATCTCTTCACGTTTTGCCCTTGGTGGATCATTTGGTCCAGGTCCCTGCAGCGCCCCGGCACATGCACACACTGCGGAGAGACACATTGGTTGTATAAATATGAGTGAGCGAAACGTGGATGCCAGAGATTCCTGAGGTTGGCCTGACCCAGATCCAACATGTCCTGCTCATCACATGCATCTGTGTGTTCACATACTGGCTCATGCGCATAACTCCAAACAATAGAGTCTGACCTGCTTCACACAACATGGGGTTCTGCTGCCTCACCCCTTTTAAAAAAGGCCCATTGAAAGACAAACAAATGTTACAAAATCAGCTATTATATCATGATAGTGAGGTGGTTTTTTTGTCGCAATACGCACTTGAGTTGAGCTGAAATAAAAAATTACTTTTTAAACATTTAAATGATGTCGCTAGTGATATTGTTCACTTACTGAACGATGTTGGCAAAAAATCGTTGATAGAGACAAGTATTCAGTAGTTTATTAGTTAGTATGTGGTATGTAGGTTACTCGCTGTGGTGTTTCATTGTGTTCCAATCAAATTGCTCCAAACGTTTAGTCCTGCCTGTTTTTGCTGGAAATACATCACGATGCAGAGGTTAGCGACCCTCACAGTGCTGTTTCCTATGAATTATAACAGCAAGAGTACAATAAATAGTATATTTATGCCACATTTACTTCTTATAAACAGACTATAGACATATTCTCCACTGGTTATGCTCATGTTAGTTGTATTTGTTTGGTTTTTATTATTGATTTCAGAAAAATGCAGTCATATTTACACATTTATTTTGTGTAAAATGTATTTACAAGTCACAAACTGGACTACCAACCAAACAAAATGGGCTACTGAACAGGGATGTCTACAAATGTCAAGTAAGATACGTAAGATAAGAGACCTTTATTATTTAAATTCAAAACGAAACTCATGTTAAATCAGAAGGTTTCTGCACAGTAGGACCAGGAGGTTGTTGTGACAGTACGTTACATATTTAGATGTTGTTAGATGCAAAGTTTTACCCAGAGGCCACTTTAAAGGTGACTCCACCACTATGACATTAAGGTGACATTAAAGCTGCTTTCCAGCTTTTGGCATTTTGCTTGTAGTTTAAGGTGGACAGTAGAGGATTTGCAACTGGAGAGGTTTTCAGTCGTGCTTTTCCAAGTGACATTGAATTAGGGCAACTGGTTGAAGATTCATGAAGATGTTTCACCTGTCAGGTTTTTAAACTTTGTCGGGTTAACATCTGTCGTTAGAGTCACATGAAGTGTGAACAGTCAAATGTGAATATTTATTAGGAGCATTGGTGGAGTTGTAGACCTCCTCCTCTATTGAGGGTCAGTTTCTCCACTTTTACAAAGATGGCTTCTGTTTCCATTCAATCCTCTTTCAAACCATGTTCTCCCAATCCAAAATACATACACTGCAAGTCCCTGTACTACTTTGTCATTGGACTTAACTAGACTTAAATCAACTGTTAAACAGACCTCTAGAAAATGTCTTATTGGAGATCAGACCTGTCAATCAAACAAACCACGCCCCTAAATCATCATCTCTTTGAAGCCTAATATCTATGATGTGTTTTATGAGTGTTTTGGAGCCAGCATCCAGTGGCTTTCGGGAGTATTGCACTTTGTTGCATTTTCATATTGGCCTCCAGCTTGCTTCGTCCATTTCTATAAGAATATTTACACTTTTTCTGACTTAAAGTTTTTTTTTAATAATTATGTCCATGCTGGGACAATAAAGCTGGACTGAAGGAGAAGAGAAAATGCATCTTAAAAATATGCGAATATGCCAGTTTTATACTTTTTCCTAAGCTCGGGGTCTAAATTACCTTGATGCACAGTCCACCTCTTACCTTGCAACCAAATTAAAGAAAGACATGCTCAGAAATAAAACAAAAATCTAAAGTACCTCTTATTTTTGAGTCCATTTCATGAATTGTTTATGTTTTCATAGCTGTTTCAACAATACTCAGTGTTTTCTGTCAGTCCTCACAGCTGTCATACCTGCTGCTTCCAACAGGGATTGTGGGAAATGCGGTGCTACAAGCATCAATGCTCATTGGTAGTGTTCTGTAAACGACACTGGCCAGAGCATCATTGGCAAAGCTGAAATTCAACGTGGCTAATTCTGTTGGGTAATTCTGTCTCGGTTCGGTTTGGCAGGTTACCAGCCTCCATTTTTCCTGTCTTCCCACTTTAATTCTATTACTGGTTAAAACCATTCCTCCGCCAGATGGGTTTGGGTTTTACCGGCCAACGTGGCCCACACACAAACAAACTGAAGTTTCCTGCAGTGCCTGCGCAGTAAATCTGTCGCGCCACATGCTGCTCTCTGTGGTCACCGCGCCGTCCCAAGGTGCCTCGACAGAAGCCAAGCCCCTTTTATGGCCGACATTCTCAGTATGGTGCTTATCGCTATTTATAAACCCAGAGTCTGTCACAGTGGCACAGAAACCTGAGATGGCTGTGGGGGGACGAGGAGCCGAGGAGGAGGAGGAGGAGGGAGGTGAACATCATGCTGAATTTGTGTTTCTGTGTTAAGTGGAGCCTGTCACATGAACGACCGATCATGCGATAAGATGCACTTGTTGACTCAACGTGTTTTTCTGCTGTGAGCTGTAAGGATTTCATTCACCGTCTCAGAGACATCAGTAAAAGGCATGTCCAATAAGATTAAAGCTGCATATTTTAATTGACCTATATTCTAATTTTAGCTTTCCTAAGTAACGAGGAGGAGCTGGTTGTGATTTTCCCTTTGAATTGTACCTTTAATTATTAACTATGTGCTGGTATAAGAGGATGTTATCGTCAAAAGTGTCAAGACATAGTACGACAAACATGAAAAACACTCCCATTCCTGTTGGGATGTACACAGGAAGTAGAATGTTGCCCTGGATTCACTGAGTTTGTTTACATCTTGGCACCATTTAAAATTAGGGGTGCAACCATTAGTCGACATTGTGAACAAAAATCAATAATAAAAATAGTCGCCAATGAATTTAATTATCGATTGATCATTTCAATAGTTGCCTATGAAAGTAGTCTTTAGTTGCAGCCCTATTTAAAATATGCAGAATTACCCTGTTTGCAGTGTGACCATGAATGTTCAGATGATATCACTGGAATAATAAGACCCTGAAGGAAACTTGAGGATCAATGAAAGTCTAGAGTTTATGGTTTGTCTATAGGTTTAAAGCAGATGTATGGAGGCTTATTGATGATGGACAAGTTGTAGATCAAACTGAATTAAAGAATATATTTATTGTGTCATCATGTCCCTGTTTGACCCAGCTATGAGTCAAAGAAGGAGACTGAGTTTTAATGAAAACCGCAGTAATCCGGTACCTTAATTGCCTCCATGAGCTGCGTCCATAGAGGCCGCATTAGCTGTAATTATAAAGAGTTTTCAGATATTTGGATACAGCTCAAATTTAGTGAAATCCTTTTTCTTTTATGTTGTTGACTAATGATTTGGGAGTCGTTTCTGTTCTCTTTTGTCCACAACTTGCACTCAAACCTCCAAATCCAAGTCCTAGAGTAATTTCTTCCTTCAGAATTTATGTTGCAGTGCAGCTTTAAAACAACTCCTGTCATCACTCCTCTCCGAGCTGTTTGAGGTATATGAAAACACACAACAGCCACACCCAGGCTGCACTTACAGTAATGACTACTCTGAGTCAGATGTGCAGCATAAACATGAGGGATCTGGTCCTCTGTTTATAGCTGCTCTGAAGTTTCAGTCTGTGCAGCTCCTCACTGTGGCGGTAACCAGTAATTTAGACAAGACTGCCTTTATTTTAGATTAGGTTTTCCAAAATAATTTTAAGGGAAAAACTGGAAAATACAGCCTCTGGTTGTCCTGGAAATGGTCAAATTATGCAAAGGTAGTCAAAAATATGTAAGATGGTAAAATTAAAGGAAGACAGAGGTAGAAAGGAGGCAGTGTGAATCATGTGATGTGCATGGGAGTGATGAGAGAGTGTATTAAAGATGGATGTAGACACTATGTCTCAAAAGTGAAGCTAGTGTGAAAGTGTAATACCACCAACAGCCACTAGATGCTGGCTCCAAAAATCTCCCGATTCAATTATCGATAAGTTGATCGGGGCCCATCCCCAACCCCATAAAGTACAAAGGCCATATAATGAGTTCTCAGAGCACTTTTTTTTTATTGAAGATTGAGCATCTGTAACATGTTGCAACACCTTCAGTTTTCAAGGACCTGTCCATCAGCTCAACTGAGTTTTAACATTTAAAACATCATTGTGGTATTTTTAGTTTTATATAATTACCGTATTTTCCGGACTATTGAGCCCACCTGTCTATAAGCCGCTATTGAATTTATTTGAACAGTTTCATGTGGTCCACTCTGACTGGGTCTGATGTGATGAGGCTAAATGTGTCGGCGGCACGGAGCTTGCTAGCTTGTAAAAAGCTAACGAGCTTCGTGCCGCTGATACATGAGCCACACCGGTGTTTAAGTTCAAAGCGTTGGAAAAAAGTAGTGGCTTATAGTCCGGAAAATACGGTACCTCATACAATTTTGGAAATGATTTGCCCACTTGCAATACCTTCACGACCCTCTGGTGGGCTGTGGCTACAGGTTGGGAATCACTGGTTTAGAGGTTGTTTTCTCTTTTTCCTATATATTGTAAATATTTACCTCAAATGCCTTTTTCTCTCTATATTTCACATTCACTTTTACTGGCATCAGTGTGATTTATTTCTCAGCGCAGCGCAGTACTTTTCAGTGATTGGTCTGTTTTGACGTGACCTGCCACCCTTTGAGCTGCATTATAGTTATTTCCCATTAATATTCTAAATTCTAGAAATTCCAGTGATTATAATCGTTCGCTCTTTCGGCCTCGTTGTGTTTCTCACATCCGTATAAGGCCAGTAAACTCATTAAATTCAAGAAAGTCAGCCACACTCTGTGAACACGTAATCTCCTCAGGTTAGGAGGAGCACTGCAATCCTCTTTTTGCCAAATCCTAATCCTTTTTTCAACATCAGGTAGCGGCTCCTGTTTGAACATGACTGTGCATCCTTCCTTCTTACAGTTGCTTCTCTTATCTAAACTGGCATGGGGCTTTAATTCACATCCTATTATTCCTCCATTAGTATTCTGTGGTGCGGCCTGGGCATTAAGCTCTTTGTTGAAGTACAGTGGGGGTAGTTGGAGAGGAGCCCAGTGTTAATCTGCGATTTATGTGGTTCGGCGAGCGTTTGGACGGGCCTGCCGCGAGCGTCACGCTCCATCTGCCCATTGTTGGCTGACTTCGAGTGGCGAGCTGGCCTCAAGCCTCCGGCCTCTCACCTTCCTACCTCACCGTCTCAGTATTTCTCCAGCTCTCTATCTCGCCTCCTCTTCCTCCTCTTAAATCCTGTGCTCCCCTTTTCTCCCCCGTCATTACGCAAACAAGCAGTTTCATTGTGCTCCGGCTCTCCTTTCTCTATAAATCTCTCCTCTGGCTCGTCCCACGTCCTTGTGGAAGAGCACAAATCGTCCCTTCTCCCACCACGCGTCACTGCAGTTTGTCACCGACTTCTCCGACAACCAGACGGCGGACAAGCAGTGGACACGCGGCGGCTGAGCAGAGGAAATCCAGAGACAGCATCAGCAGCGTGTGACTGCAGCAGGATGTAAGCTGTAGCTTTTTGTCTCGCTGCGTCGAGGTCAGAGGTCAGGAAGTGTGGCCTCATGACCGGATCTGTGCTGAGGCATGAAGGGTGCTCGTGGTCGGAAGTTTTAATGCAGGATGTACAGGCTGTAGGTGGAGGTTTAACTGAAGGTTGTTTCTATTGTGGATGGTTCTGTGATTTTTAATTATTATGTAATTATACAAGGAAACAATAGAGGGACGAGAAAACTTTGCGATAACAACCAGGATGCTGATTGTATTTTAAAATTCTCCCAAATGTCTCTGACCCACAGTTTTGTAGTAACTGAATTTAGAGACTTCACATAGTTAAAAATTAAAGTGATGAACACATTTGAGAGACTTTTACCTCAGTTGAGTATTTCTATTCTTTTCATGTCACTTCATATTATCTTCCACTGCAATTCAGACTAAAATATTAAACTTTTTGCTTGTTTTATTTACCTTTGTCCCTTTACTTTTGTCTCTTTTCCATGGAGCTTACTGTACTTTAACCTGACCTCACAGTTTTGGAGTTGATATTGACTGAATTTAAAGATGGAATTAAAAACAAAAGCAAATACAGCTCAGAGAGTCGAGGTTTGAGGTCAGGATATTTTAGCTTTAACTAGTTTGATTTAATTTTGTGGAGATAAATTAACCAACAAAAGATACTGTGATTACATCGAAACTCAGAAATTATTGAAACTGAAACCACTTATTTGTTGCCAGTTTTCTACAAGATTATTGAGCCACCATGAAATGTTTGTGTAGAAGTGTTTATTCAGAAGTATTTTGTTGCCTCACAGTCGCTCTGCTCCACAGTCCCAGCTCAACTTGACAAACTTGCCCCACAGTGAAGTCAAGGGATTTATATATCATTTGAGGTGACTCTGTGGGGACACATTAAGTTAATCTGACTTTAATTATCCCAGTGATAATAACTATGCAAACATTTAAGTTGAAACACAACAATCTCTGATGTTTTCTTCTTCCATCAGTATCTGCCTCTGTCTTATTTTAAACATGTAAATCCCACATTGTGTGTCACCTGCTGCTGCTGAGGTTCACACTGTTGACAGAAGAGGGTTTTTTTTTACGGTGAAACCTTCAGGGACAAAGTGTAGGATCGACTGATGCGTGTGAATCGCGTGCGAAAGAGATGTTAATTATTCCTAATGAAGCTGGAGTGTTTTGTTAATGAAGCCGCTGAAGGCTTGATGGGATTACAGCGAAGGTGTGTCGCCAGGAAGCTTTTATTGGGAGCGTCACTGCCGCCAAGACACGCTGATAAGGACCGACACCACAACAAGACGTCACGTGTTAAACTAAAAGCAGCAGCGACAGCACGAGGAGAATATTTACATCGATTGTCGGGATGATTTTGTGTTGTTTTACAGCAGGTACTTGAATGTATTTCATGTTTTTAATCAAGCTGTGTGTTTCTGTCCTGCAGCTCTGCCCCTGCAGACAGACGCTCAGTCCATCCAGAATGGGGACAAGTCTTTGGGGAAGGACCTCCTGACTCCGGACGACTCGGCCGTCTCAGATCTCTCTCCTAAATCAGACTCCAAAACAGAAACCCTGACCAGGACAGATGCCTCGTCCAAGACAGATGTCAGGCCATCCACCCCCGGCACCAGCAGCAGCCCTCAGCCCAAGAAAGGTACACTGTGAGCTCTGAGGAGGACACATGTCAGTCTGAGCCTAGTTTGTGATGTGCAAAATGATAATATGGACAAGTTTATAGTAAGAAACCTTAACTAGAAAGCACTCAGAGGACACACACCTCCTAATCCATGTCTAATCTCCACCAAAAACTGCATGTGTGCAAAGATTTTTAAGAAAACGATGTGACAAAGTTCTGGATTTTACCTGAGGAACCAAAACATTTGACTGTTTTTACTCTGTACTGACTGAGCCCTCTGTGCTGCACACTGTTCCCACAAAATGCTTTTTAAGTTTTAGTGTTTTTTATAACAAAAAGGGGGTGAGTGTTTGACTTATTCAAGCAGATCTAAAGTGGAGATTGTTCCTAAATGAGTGTTACTGAAAAGAAGATGAAATTTCGCCGTCCTTACAGGGGAATTCTGCCGCCGTGCTCCTGCCTCTTTATCTTTGCGTGTTTGTTTTGTGCACTTATTGTGGCGTCTTGTGCGGTTGAACACACATCCCTGCAGTTCTGAGGACTTTAGCTTCACAAAGGGGAATTCCACAGATTTTACACATCAAAGGCAGTTTGTAGGTCTTCAGGGAGTGACACTCGTGCTCGTGTGGAAATAAAAAGACGAAGTTGTATAAAGCCCGTTGTGTTTCCAGAGGGAGCTGCGTGAAGTGACTGCATCAACATCAGATGGTGTGGAGTTAGAAAGAAGTGAGATTGCAGCCCACTCTTCATCTCTGGTGATGGCTACATCAGCTGCTACTAGCATGACATCTGAGTTTCTTGTTGCTTTTATGTGGGACTAGAGTGCTTATGGGAATTTATGTCGAGTAAATGTTCAGCATTGAAATGGTAGCATCGGTCAGAGGTCACTATAATAACAACAGAATAATAATCTTTATTCACAGACAAAGATAACAAAGCAGCCTTTTGTTTCTGTGATATTGCGACAAACCAGTGAAAATGTAACCTTCTGGAAGTAATTCTGAGTCTGTAGCACAATCATATAACATTTCTTTCTGACATTATAGACATTTATGACTAAAATTAGAACAAATAACCTTCCATCCACCCTAAAGTGAACTTTAGTGACCTCCATCATTTCTGTAAACATCACCAGACATGTCACAAGTCGTGAACTCTCACGAGTCTCACTTCAAACTTTCAGAAAAGTGTTTCATTCGTTGTTGTGAATGCCACAAAAGAGAAGCATTTATATGGATTCAGTAAACCTGACCATGTCTGACTTCACTGTCTGCAGCCAGGTTGCATTGTGGGTAATGTAGGACAAGGTGGTGTCTCAAGGTCTGCTGTGTTTTGAGAATTTGATGATGTTAGAGGTATGCAGTCTAAGTCCACAACATCTACAACACTAGAGCATTACAAACAGGCAGCAGGTGGTGACCAATCACAGTGCTTAGATTTGTAATGTGGTCTTTCTGTAACTGCTGCCGTATAGTGTTGGATACATACACTGTATATAGAAATGGACGAAGCAACGGGGGCTCAAAATTTAGTCCGATGCAGAAGTGCAACAAAAGTCCAATACTCCCAATGGCCACTTGATGCTGGCTCCAGATAGCTCCAATTGATTTCAATTCAAAAACACTAATTTTCAGTCATTAAATACTCAGTCATTACATTTTTCTGTAAGTGTTCTGATGTCATTAGCTAAAGTTAATTCTTCTCCTCAGTGATCTGGTGGTTCATCTGAAAATCTTATAATTAAGTAGATATTAAGCTTCAAAAAGAGGAAGGTTTAGGGGCGGGGTTAGTTTGAATGACAGATCTAATCTCCAATGAGAACAGCCCTGAAGTTGAATCTCATACACATTGAACAGTGATGTCAGGTTCAAGGGTCAGACCTGCCTTGTCACTTCTCCCTTCATATCCAGATATGATCACTTCTGGCTCCAAAAAATCACCATGGCGACGGTCAAATACAAAAGCCCTGGCTTGAAAACACAAATTCACTTTATACACAGTCTATGGTTATGTATCATATGGACTCTGTAGAGTCACTTACGACTTTATCTACAGCTGTAGACACCACTTCTGGAAAGTTGATCTGTAAAATAATAGGATACGTTTGGGAATGTTTTTATCCGAAAGGAGAATTTTCACAGTATCATGAGCTCCAGTCTGCTTCATGTGCCAGAGTTAGATACTTACTAAGTGTTGCTATAAAATTATTACTTAGTCAGCCTCAGTAACTGTTGTAACGTGGTGTTAAAGTGGTTACCAGTACAAACTGTTCCAGCTTTGCTCCTTCAGATGTGTTATTGTTTTTGTGTAAGTGTAAATCTGGTGTCAGCATTTCCTCCTCCTGCTGTAGCTTTCTATCTGACTGCATCAGGCTGTGGCTCATTTGTTTTCTGATCACAATCTCCTAAATATCAACCCTCCACTGCAGTGCGTCCAAACTTGAGGTGGACTATTTTTGTCCTTAAATTTTTATGCTTCGTGCATCGTCTTCACATCTCCTTCTGTCCTAGTGGAAGTTTCACTGTGCGCTGAGTCGTTCCCACCAGACAGACGGTCGTGGCTTGATGCCAAGGCGCCGAGTACTGTGGGACTGGAGGGCGATTGATGGCGGAGGTGGAGGTGAGGGGGCGTGTACAGTGACGTCCCGGTGTTACAGCCCCCGCAGGCCCGTGAGATTCACTTCTCTCTGCTCTTCACTGCGTCTGCTTATCAGCCGTGTAGGAAGCTCTCTGCAAGGTGGGGAAGGGGAGGGAGGGAGGGATGGAAGGAGGAAATTCAGGTTGCCATGGAGACGGGGCTGAAGTGCTGCGGGTCCCTCCGTGATTGGTCGAGAATGCGCGGCATGCATATTACATAGCACAAAGAAGAAGCACAAAAGGAGACGGGATCAGCGAGCACCCCAGGGGTCCTGATTTTTTTTTTTTTTTTTAACCGGGACGTGTGCGACGTTTCAGTTTCACAGTCAGAGAGAGTTACACAAATACTGGTGTTATAACCACTGCGTCTTTCAGAGTGCATCAGGATTCAGGCTCATCACCAGGATTACTGAGATGTACACACAGGAGTTTAACCTTGAATCAGCCATGAATACATCCTACTTACATTAATTAAGTAGGTTAATTATTGCCAACATATTCTGATTATTTATGTCATAAATCTGTAACATATAGAGGATCAGTTCATCAAAATTATGAAATACATATGTTGTTTTCCCTGCATATTTTTCTGATTAATTAGGGTTTAGCACTTGGTGGCAGCTGGTTAAAGATCGTAGCTTAGATGTTCCAGCTCCCAGCTTCTCCTCAGGGGGATCCTGAGACACTCACAGGCCAGATGGGTGTTGTAATACAAAATAATCCCACCAGCATGTTGCCTGGAGGTCCTGCCCAGGTTGGCATGCCTGGTAAATCTCTAGAGGGCAGTATCCAAACCATCTACTCTGATTTATTCAGTTTTACTTTGACTAGGTTTCCATCCAAATGTATCAATAAACTTAATGAAATTCTCAGAAATTCAACAAAATAAAATGCAGATGTATGCTCATTACCATCAAGTATTGTTAATGAGTTTGTTCATTGAGGTAGGATAGAATAGGAAAGGATAGCGGAGAGCTCTGATTCTGTTATATATGCAGAAGAAGGAGCAACAAGATGATGTAATTAAAAGAGCGACAATCCCATTTCAAACGCAGGAAAACATCAATGCATCAGTGTGAGGCAGAGACACTGGACTGTGGAAATGGAGAGTTTTCAACAACTAATAATGCAGCGGACCAATGACATTTAAGTCACATCATTTCTCAATGTTATCATGGTTCAAGATCATGGTATCAACTTTGTTTCAAATTTTTGACATTTCCACTCACCTGTTGTCATACTCATATTTAAAATGTGCATGTAAACATCTCCGTGGAAACGTAACTTCTCGGTCTGAGAATGAGCTCATGACCTTCTTGCATCCATCCATCTCCTGCACCACTTAGTCAGTCATGGTGGCAGTGGGGTGAACGGGGAAGCCCAGACATCCCCGTCCCCTGAAACCTCCTCCAGCTCATCCTGGGAGATCCCCAACCACTCCCAGGCCAACTGGGAGATATAATCCCTCCGGGAGTCCTGGGCCGACCTCTGGGTCTCCGCCCAGTTGGCTGTGACTGGTAAACCTCCAACAGGAGGCGACCAGGAGGTTTCATCCTAATCAGATACCCGACCACCTCAACTGGCTTACAGTGCAATTTAAAGTGGTGCTAATCAGTATTAATGTCACTTTATGATGTAAAAAAGGGACAATGTGTAGCATAAAAGGAGCCAAACCAGAGAATTATCACCTCCAACTCTACATTTTCAGTGTTTAAGTGTCTTTCAGCCAACTTGATGTTTGGGCCTCGAGCTTCAAGTTTTGTTAAACCCACTGTAGAAAACTGACTCAGCTTGAAGCAACCAACAGATACAGTTAGCATCTGGTTGGCTAAGATATTTCCTTCAAGAGCTGGTGGAGACCAAAAACAGAGCAAGAAGAAGACTGACTATTAGGCACCTTATTTTACTGGATGTTTAAAAAACAACGATTTGTTCATATAGTCAGCTGCCAAAAATGGATTGAAAAGATTTCAAAGATTAACCAGATTTTGTCTTTTTCTTGTGCAGATGCCATGAGCTCAGAACAACGACAGAAACTCGCCAAGGAGCGAAGAGAGGAGCGAGCCAGATACATCGGTAAGAAACGACAGAATAAGACGCGACTCTCCTTTAACTCCACAACACCTCAGCTTTTAATGCACGAAGCAGGAGTTCCTCTGAACTAATTTAATGCGTGCACATCTTTTTATCTCCTGTTTCTTCTTCCCTCTTTGTATCTGTGTCACGCTCTTCTCTGAAGTGACTGACGGTTATTGACGTCTCTTATTGTCTTTTCCTTGCATGGCTCTCAGAACAGCAAACTCAGCTGCAAGGTAAGGGGCTTCACTAAAACCCTCAGCATTCGCAGCAGTCACGCCGCGTGGGGATAATCAGCCTCGTGATGCTTCTTCTTCTCTCCATGAATCGATTATTTTGTTTCTTTTGCTTTTTTGTCGTCACTCGGTCAAAACTCCCAAACTCCGTGAACCCTCTGCAGCCTCGAAGCTTTTGATTTAAACCTCCTCGCTATGTCGTATTTTAAATTTATTTTATGTCCTTCTTCATTCCCACCCACCGTGCATGTTCCACACCTGTCATCATGGTTTTACTCTGTGGCTGCAGTATGAAACTTCTCCTTATGAAAACATTACCCAGACTTATGAAAGACGCAAGACTTCTTCTTCTCTTCTTGTGGATGAAGGCCACAGCCCGAGCAGACCAATCAGAGGGGGGCTCAGTAGGCGTTTCCCTGCAGAGACGTCCCACGGAGCCCAAGGCACTTGGCGTGAAAAATGAGCCGTCATTACCGTGAACTGAGTCCAGGCCTCGCAGACAGATTAGATTTAATTACTACTTTCATTAGCATCAATAATGTGGTCATGCTGCAGCAGTTAAAAGGAAATTCTGCTGCCTCTTATCGATGATATCCGAGGTTTGCTCGGCTTCATCCGCTCTGAGATAAGTCTGGTCTGCAGCAGCCTCCTTCTGGGTGAGATTGTACAGTACAGTGTTACTGTTGTTCTTCATGTGGAGCGTGCAGCTTGTTGCAGGTGAATGCAAAACGCTCCTCCACACAACATGGTGTCTGAACATATGTGAGGAATTATGTAACAGCAGCTGGGCTCAGTACGTTTTGAATTTCTCTGCAAAAATGCGCGCTCGCAAGCATTAACCCGACATGTTTCCCCATTCTGTTGAACATAATTGGATTTTTTCAGGAATTGGATTTATGGAGGAGCGAAGACGGCTTTCTCATTGTCGATGAAGCTCAAGCTCCCGTGCCTCTTTGGCTCATTAGCGAAGATGAGCCACAGAATATTGAACTAAATACTACATGTGGCTTTGCTTCACAACATCCTCACAGAGCTTAATCCACTGAGATGTATGTAATGCAGTCTGACTGAGGTTGCATCATAGACTGTGTACAGAAATGGACGAAGCAACCAGGCCTCAAAAATGAGCCAAATGTGGAAGTGCAAAAAAGTGTAATACTCCTGATAGCCACTAGATGCTGGCTCCAATTCAGAAATGGTCATTTTCAATCCTGAAATACTACTAAATTTTCTCCACAAGTCATTTTGATATCATTACCTAAAGTTAATTGTTTTTATCAGTCGAGTCTCATAGACTTTAGGCAGTGACCTCCAGCTCAAGGGTCAGACCCACCTCCTTACTCCTCCCCTCATCTCCAAATATGGTCAATTCTGGCTCCAAACAGCCAACATGGTGACGTTCAAACACCAACTCCTGATGTGAGTCCACAACCTAATGGGTGATGTCACACTTGCTTTGTCCACTCTATTTACAGTCGATGAATAATATCAAGACATTTCATGGCTTTGCTTTTCCATGTTTCCATCCATGCTGACCTTCTCATTGTTTAAACTCTCCACTGAGCTTATTATATGTTTTTGAAACTGATTCATAAACAATGTGATTCGAAAACAATGTGAATCTGTAAGTGAGAGAGCTTCTGTCCAACACTTTAATTTCAAAGGATTGATTGCAGTTTAATTGTTTCCCCATGAAATGAGCCACAGCAGCGCAAAGAAATCCCGGCGTCTGCTGGAGGGTGCTGTTGAACACAGCAGGAAACTTCTGCTTATTTACTGTTATCAGGATTATAGTGTAATGAACACAGTGTCTTCCGTCTGTTTCACCCATTCTGTTTGGGTGCTGCTGGCAGAGGCCTGTGAGGAGCTTTAGGTGATTACACACTGTTACAAGAGGCATTTTAAACTAATGCAACATTGTTTCTACAAATATATTAGACATAAACTGTTTATGTATTTTCTAGTTGCGAATTTTTGATAAATGTTTGATATAAAGCTTGAGGCACAGCTGCAAAGATTTCAATCCAGACTGAAATATTTTGACAACAGCTGATTGGATTACCATCAAAATTGGTGCAGATATTCATGGTCCCCAGAGGATGAATCCTGATTCTCTCAGTTTGCATTTTTCCAATAGAATATCTCCTTATTTTGATATTTATCATTCACAAAATTTCTCATCCACTCTTCACAAATTTGCATGTAATGATGCTGACAGATGGACAGACAGACAAATGAATAAACAAGCAAACAAAACAGGACCTCCTTGGCAGAGGTAGAAATTGGCAGAAACACCAGACTGAAAGGAAATATTTCCAGACATGTTTCTCACCGTTCTCCTCGACTTTCTCTCCTGACCGAGCAGCAGCGAAGAAGGCCCAGTGGCTGGAGAAGGAGGAGAAGGCCCGGCGTCTGAGGGAGAGTCAGCTGGAGGACCGCCGGAGGAAACTGGAGGAGCAGAGGCTGAAGGCCGAGAAACGCCGAGCGCTGCTGGAGGAGAAGCAGAGACAGAAACTAGAAAAGAACAAGGTGAGAGACGTTCATCACATTTATTTATTCATCTGCTTGTTGTGTGGCAGTTAAACTATCCTGACACAGAACCTGCAATACACAGAATATTTGAACCCTTACAGACACTTTTAAGGTTGTTTTCAATTATTACTACACAACTGTTTTGATCAGATGCTGAAGTAAAAAATCCAAAGAAGAATAAACCAATCAGCATCTCTAAACTTCACTCTCATAACTTCAACAAAGCCAAGGTAGCAGTGTCCCCTTGTTCCAGTGTTGATGTTCAGCTGTTGGCTCCAGCTCAGACTAAAGATGGACGTAGCGTAGTGCAACAAAGTGCCTCCAGGAAACAAAAATGAAATCATGAAACACTTTTTCCACAAGTCATTCTGATGTCATTAGATAAAGTTGATTCTTCTTCTCAGTGATCTGGTCCATCTGCAAAAAAAAATCATAACTAAGCAGGGTGCAAAAAGAGGAAGATTTAGGGGCGTGGTTTGTTTGATTGACGGACTCACACATTTTCTAGAGGTCTGTTTACCAGTTGATTTAAGCCTAGTTAAGTTAGATAACAATGGTTGATGAGTCCGGCCCTGAAGTTGAGTCTCGTACACATTTGGCAGTATCCTCAGGTTCAAGGGTCGTTCTTCCCTTTATGTCCAAATATGGTCACTTCTGGCTCTAAAAAACAAACATGATGACGATCAAATACCAGACTCCTGGTTTCAATTAGCATCACCCACTTTGTGGCTCCAGCTTCATATTTACCATTAGACATGAGTCTGAGTCTCAGCTGTACTGTGATCCAGTGTATTCGCTTAAATGTTGAAATACCCCTTTAAAACAAGTTCTTGGACTGCGTCTTCCCGCAGGAGAGATACGAGGCAGCTATCAAGAGGTCGACCAAGAAGACGTGGGCCGAGATCCGCCAGCAGAGGTGGTCCTGGGCGGGCGGGCTCAACCAGACGTCCCGCAGAGAAAGTGAGTCTCAGATGAACCACAACCACACGGTCACTCACAGGCAGCCAATCAGATACGCACAGACATATGTATAAATATATAGATGTGTATGACACCATCACTGTAACTCAAGTCTTTGTGTTGCACAGGCTGTGACTCACTCGCTTCAAACTGATGCAATGGGGGGAAATAGCTGGCGAAGGGCTTCGCTGTCATAAGGGCGGGGTAACCAGAGGCAGATGACCCACACAGTAACCGATGATGTTACCTCTTGTAATCCATCAGTGGTTTTTTTGGGGGGTAAAAATTGGTTTGGAGAGCCAATTAAAAGTCGAGCAGGAGGGCAGCGGATGTTTCATTAGCTAAGAAGTGTGAAGTGTGTTTTCCAGAGGCCGCACTCGTGACGGGCGCCAGGTCAAAGACCAGTTTCTCTCCTTCAAAGTGTGAAAGATCCTGAATGTGTGTGAAGGAGCGTGTGATATTTCTAAGCTAGCTCTCGCAGCAGGACAGAAACCCTTTTTACTCTTAAATGTGATTTCTAACTACACCACACCCTTCCCATACTTTCCTCAAATTTCCTCCCCATTTCCCCGTTAAGTCTGACTTTAGAGTTAACCCTGGTGAGTCCCCCGTTGACAGCTGCATGATCCTGGACCGAGGGAGTCTTCAGCCCCCCCACCCCCGTTTCTTATTGGGCCGCCGCCCGCACCCCGGCCGCCTTGTGAACAGTTGTTGTGTGTTGCGTTCTCTCCGGTGCAGGCAGATGCTCGGCCTCCACGGTCAACTTGCCGAGACAGGTGGACCCTGTCATTAACAACAGGCTGTCCAAGTCCTCTGCCACGCTCTGGAACTCCCCCAACAGAAGTAAGGACGACCCGACGTCAATGTCCACACCAGGCTCCCTCCTCTCCCTTCCTCTTCATCCCCCCCCTCCTCCTCCTCCTCCTCTAATCTGATTTTGTTTTTTTATTATTATAACTGTCGTCTCTGGTGGCCTGCCTGCCTGCCTGTGCTTGGTGACTGGTCATTTACCACCTACTCCCTCCTCTTCTCACGCTCTCGGTCTCGTATGCATCGTGGTTTTTTTTTGTATTTTATTTTATTTCAGTTGGTGGTTTGTCATTGATTTGAGTCTCCTCTGCATTTTTGATCAGCCTCCCTCTCACCTCGACATCACCGAGCCATATTCTGTGGTATATTTTTGGTACGTGTGTTTCATGGGTTTATAAGTTCACATCTCGACATGGCACCTTCTTTTTGGTTGTTCCCCCCTCCACTGTATTGTTGGTGGTTTACTGTGGTGGTGGTGGTGCTGGTGGTGGTATTGGTGGTGGATATTATAGTGTGACTGTTGCAAGTGAATCAAGCAGTAACAGTAAATGCACATGCCTTGTATTTTTGTTTTGGTTTTATAGGTTGTGTTTTTTAGCAAATATGTAGAAAATTAGCTTACTTTGTTATTTATATAAAATATTTCTGTTCATATTATAACATTTTTATACTTGATTATGACATTTTTGCGGTAACAATATATTGTTTTAATGCAAATTCTCCAAATTGTTTCTTAAAAAATTCTCATATTGAATTTTCTTTTTAAAATATTTAGTTTGCGTATTGTTATAAAAGGTAGCTAGCATGCTAACAGCTCTGTGAGGCTGTACATGAACACTAATATAACCATGCTAACATGCTCACAAAGCTAACATGTTGATGTTGAGCATAATGTACAATGTTCCCCACCTTAGCTCTGCGTGTTAGCATGTTAGTATCTTGTATTAGGGCTAAAACACAAAGTTCAGAAACATACAGTAAGTACCACACATATACACATACACATTTTACTGGCACCAATGTGTTTAAACTTACATCTCACAATAAGTAATTATTTTTTAAGCTAACATGAATGAATGAGAATGTCTGCAGATGCTCCGCTAAGTAAAAAGTACTCCCAATACTCTCAATATATAACTTTTTCA
>OOFC01010553.1:1032-16112 GCA_900323345.1 Pseudochromis fuscus
TCCATCAGACCTTTGCAGGTCGCTGTGCTCAGTGTACATCAAAAGATGCTATTCTGGTAGAGGGGCTGAACAAGTTGCTGTATTGTTTTTTATTATTTTCATCAGTTTTTTAACATTAATTTATACAGGATTTATTTATTTTATACATTGTAATTGGGTTTTTTCTTTCTGAACGGCATTTTGTATAAAAGATGCTACAGAATTTATTCTCCTTATTGCCTACTGCAAACATCTTTTTCAGTCTTAAGTGGGTTTTTTTTGGTCCTCAGTGATGCGGTAGTGACCTGTACTTAATTTAAACATGTACCTCATTCACCCCCCCGACACACACATACACACACACACACACACACATACATACACACACACAGACACACACACAGACACACTTAAACCCTCAATGAATCAGGAGCCAGGCGTGGGTGTTTCAAACTCATGTTTAAACACTTGCATTTTATCCCTCCAACCAGTCATCCTTTCAAGAGGCATTATTATTCTGCTTTAACAAATTATTGATCCAGTTATACTTCACACTACACATCCAATTAAGACAGAATACTGACATTTGTTTCTTTTTAGTTTGTTTCTTGTTAGTAGAACAAGGGAACGATACAACTTCACGTGCACTCACTTCGTCTTGTGGCCACCCACACATCCATAATGCAGCAAAGCTACGTCACTATACATTCCCCCACTGTAATTCAAGCTATCATGAGGGTGGATAGGTCTCTGTGGGTGTTGATCAAGTGATCGGCACAGACGCTAATTAGTTGCCTGCACGTGTTGTGATGTATTTTTCTCACAGTCTAAGCCACCAGTGATTATTCAAAGGCAATGAGAGTTTCACTGTTTCTCTTCATTAAAGGCTTTCACTCCAGGGTTTGCAATCTATTTTTACAGTTAGGCTCATATTTTTACAAGTGTAGAAAAGGGTCCAAATGACTCATGATGATTGATTGTCGGAAGTGGAGCCATATTTTTCAACATAAACAAATGAGTGGCTATGACTGTATGTGGACAGTTAACAGTTAATGGATCCTCATACATGTCCCTTCATACATTAATTGACATGCAACCAAATTGGTGGATTACACTTACATGTATAAAATGGTATTTCAGAACTATACATCTGAACTGTATCTGTCAAATTAGCATCCACAGGTTGCTGCATGGTCTTTTCCTTTGTGTTACAGTTACATGGTGACAAGTAGAAGATGAAGAAGAAGAAGAATTTTTTTTAATAAACATTTTATTTTATTTGTTTTTCTCGTTGAAAAATGAGAAGTTTTTGCTGAAACTAGGTGACTATTGTCAAATCAGGATGGAATGTGGTACCCAATAAACTGAGTACACACTAGAAAATGCTGGGTTGTTTTAACCTGGACGTGAGTAAATATTAGACTAACTACATGCGGGGTCAATTTAACCAGTAAGATGAGTTGTTTTAAACAAACATTTTATTGTTTTTATCCAACATTTTGTCATTTTTAACATCCGTTCCTCAGTTAAACTAACCCCCAGCATGTAGTTAGTCCAGTATTTCTCAGTTCTGGTTTAAAATAACCCAGCATTTTTAGGGTGTATGTATTGAATGTGTGTGTGCAGGAGAGAGAGGGCGGTCCTATGAAAACCTTTTGACTCTGTACACCTGTCCGCCCTCTCCACACAATTGTGCAGTGTGCTATATAAAGAAAAAATGGGAGGAATAGACAGAAAGGCAATAATTTGATCTGTTATGTTAATCCATGGTTAGACAGCCTGAGTAGATCAGTTATTTTCATATAATCATGAACTAGCTGCCACATTTCCTCATTTCTTCTACTTATATTGAACAGTTTATCAGGATCTTTCCACTTTAATACGAGCACTGCAGTTTTTAATCAATAAACAGATTTTTAACAGCAAGAAAATTAGATGATTGACTATTATGTCTTGTCAGTGACGTAGTGTTTGTATAATTCATATGTATTCATAACAACCATTATTACATAAAAAACTTTTAAATGTAACGTTTAAATCCACATCAGTCAAACTCAGTCCCTAAGCAAGATTTCCTTGATGCAGTACTAGACTTTTATCACTAGAGGGAGGTATTTCCAGTGCTAAATATCAGCTGCAGTAAAATCCCAGTCCATCAGTAAATCCTACATATGTGCATATTGCAGAAGCAGACGGACTTATACTCCTTTTCTCTTCTCTCCTTCTTTCTCTTTCTCCTCTTTTTATTTCATCTCCTTCTTCAGCCTTTTTTCTAATTCCATCTTTGTCCTCCTCCTTCCTCATGTTGGTTTGGTCTTTATCTGAATCCAGGCTGAGCTCTTGTAAAGACAGAGACAGAAACCTATATTTCAGATTGTTTTTTCCTCTGCTTGCCAAATTTGACACAAACTGTTACAATCCAACAAGTTATTGTTCACATCAAATGTTCAGCTGGTGTGGTGTCCACTCCTGTTCTTTTAGACACCTTTTCTCGCTGTCTCTGTTTTTCACTTCAGCTCTTGATTTTGTCTGAAGACGTTTTCCGTTGCTGCCACTTCATATCTGAGACGACCCTCCAGAGTCTGTTCTTAAGCAAGGCAGTGCCTTGTTTTGTAGAACACACAACAACAACAGGGCCCAGTTGTTCATAAGTAATCTGATTGGACTTCGATCACATCTTGAAAATAGATTGTTCGGAAGAAAAAAATCGGTCACATAACTTAGATAAAACCTTTCAGGATGTGCTTTTCAAAACCTTTAGGTGAGACTGGGACATGCGATCTGAAAAATCAGGATTACTCCCAACAGATGCTGAATTCAGGAACAAAATGTTTATTAAAACTGGTCAAGTAATACAACATTTGTATCATATTAATGCATACTGCTAAAGTGAGGTAGGTAAACTACAGAACAGATTACCATAATATAATAATGGATATTAAACAAAATTATGTTTAATTTTAATTGTCATTTATCAACGTATGCTAATTACATCACTGTCTATCACTTAAAACACATGTTCAAAAAAATCCACAACTGTGAAAATTTGTATCTGGATCATTGATCCAGTCCAATATTGCTTTTGAAAAAACCAGCACAGAAGTAAGAAGGGTTGACCGTGAACAGCAGAACAGGATTTAGGACTTAGTTTTAATTTGCACATTGTCCGGATTTTTAAACTATTTCCCCGGTGTGGGATCAGTAAAGTCCTACGTTATCTCATCTGATTTTTATGTCATTTTCATTTGTGGTAAAAACACAAATGATTCAATCAGCGCATCACGACGCTCCAGTGACGTAGACGGGGACGACGTTTCCGTAGCAACTGGGCCGGTCCGTTACCCGCAGCGGAGCTCATCCAGGAGCGGCGGGGATCGTCGTCGGTAACCGGACACCACCTCTGGCTTTGTGGGGTGTAGAGACACGGGGGCGACGCAGTATCGAGGCGGCGGGCCCACAGTTCCGTGGGGAGATGCTGAACATGTGGAAAGTCAGAGAGCTCGTGGACAAAGCGTGAGTACCGGGGAGCAGGTGGGGCTGCTGCACGGCTAGCTGCGGCTCTCTCCGGGCAGCATCAGCAGCTTTAGCCGCTGATACGGGCCGTGACGTCACGGAGATAGCCCTCAGCTGTTAGCTGTTAGCTGGCTAGCTGCCAATCTTTAACCTTGTGCCATTAAAACAAAATGTATGTTTCTTTTGGACGCGTGTCCCGTTGATTCATATGAACCAGGCCAGGAGAAACACATCATTATTACAAACTTGGCATTTATGTGTGTGTGTGATCCACAACGAATGCTACCCAGTTAGCTAATTCCGCTAGCACATCTCGGCACGGGTCGGGTATGTTGTGTGTGTGCAGAATATCTCCGTGGGACCTGCTGCAGAATCACGCCCTGTCCCACCCTGGTGATGCACGCTACCTCCACTGTGCAGCCATCTAATGTTATATCCCGGCAAGGAAGCTGAGGATTGATGGTGCCGGGTGGAGTGAGTGTGAAGAGTACATCCCCACAGCAGCTCCACTGAGGCCCACACCCCCACGGTCCCGAACAACAAAGCTTGTTAGCCACCAAACACAATCCACTGTGGGGGCTAATGCTGGTGTTGCACTTTCCTGCATTGTGTTGTTTTGTTTCATCCCTGGACTGCGCGTGTTTCTCCGTGGCGTGTGTCTTTGTAATATCTATTGTTGTGTGTACAGTGGGCGCTGTAATGCATACAGTCGTTGAATTGTTAACCAAGCAGGAGGAAGTAGAACCACAGTTTGCTGTCCCGTTTGTTCCTACAGACAAATTGAACTATATATCTTACTTTTTGAGTCAAACTTAAACCACTACAGATTTAGAAGATGCATTATTGCTACAAAAATATTATTGTTAGCTTTATTAAACTGTGTTAGTGCAGATAAACATGTGCAGCTTTGCAAAGGAAGCTGTCATGTTTCACAGAACAATAAAAACTAGGCAATCTACTGCCCTCACCTGACCTTAACAGACATGTCTCTATGAATTTGCTATATGCTTTACAGTGATTGATTATTGTGATTGATACAAATCATTCTGAAAACATCTTTAACCAAAAAATCCATATTAATCAATATGAACAGACATGGTCTTAAGACAGGGACATTATATACATTTGGCAGGGGAATTAAAAAAATACAGAATATACAAATGAAGTTGTTAGTATGTAGTATGGATTGTATTATTAATATTTTTCTTATACTTTATCGAGTTGTTGATCAGTATACATGTCAGTACTTCCCCTGTTTTAAGTTAGTGGCCTCACAAAACAAGAGAGAAGTGGGTTCAGTTTAATTACAAGCAAATTACACTGCAGAATAACAAGTGTACAGTTTTGCAAGCTTATGCAATGCTAAAAGCATATTTATTTTTATAGATTCATGCAAATGAACACAGATTTTGGCCCGAATATTTTGAATATAGGTCATAGGGCTGCTATGCAGCTGCCAGTTTGGACACCTAACTGTAACTACTGCATAAATTCAACCTTCATGGAGCTTTGTATATTCCTCAGACACTCAGGTGTTAATTAAACTATGTGGTAGTGAGAGCAGCTTGTTGTGATGTTGTGTTGGACTGCATTATACAGTGGGGTGTCATTCTGTACATTCCAGCACAGTCCAATAAGAAGGATAATTACAGAAATGATCACCATGAAGGGAGGAGAACTGCATTAACTATCAACTGACTGTACAGTGAAGTGCCCCCAAGTCCTGTTTTTTGTTTTTTACATTTACATTTTTTAATCTTATAAACAAAAGCACTGACCAAACAAAGGTCATAGAAAATGTCTATTTCACTTTGACTCTGTGCTCACATTTTGAGACACTGCAGTCTATTGACCAATTCTATCACAAGTGCGATAAGAAAAAATAATAAGCACACAGAATAGATAACATTAGGGACAAATAAGTGACGAGACCAAAAGAAAAGGAGGTAAGAAGAGGGAGTATAAAGAAGTAGCACAGACAGAGATCTAAGCTGAGCATTGGATGGAGTAATAGACAGCAGCTCCCATCAGCTGTTGGTTGTGCCTGGCTGGGCATGATGAATACACTCTATTATTGATCTGCCTCCACAGAGCTGGCAGCGGCAGCCTTTCTTTTCCTGCAGATTAAGAGTCACACTGATGTGTAGCTCTCGCTGTCCGTGTCTATCATATGTGCTGATAATAACACAGTCAAAGCTCCTGTTATGTACAGATGCTTTCGTCTCGCTGTGAGGGTGGCCGAGCTTAGAGCAGAGAGAGAGCTGGAGAGGAGAAGTAGGAAATCTAAGTAACTGCTCATGAATAAAGGAGTAATGAGAGGATTAAAATGTGGGAAAAGCAGGAGATAAAACAGGACGGAAAATTTAATGAATGGGACAAAAAAACTGAAGAAGGAGCTGCTGAAAACACAGTGTGTGTCCTAGACGAGAGAGAGGGGTGTTTCACGTTGCAGTTTTCTGTAGAGTGAGCCATGCCCATCAATACGTACAGGAGAAAACAAACACAGCAGCAGGTGAGCTCACAAAAACAAAGAGGGCAGGAAGCAGACATTGCTCGTGGGATGGTTGCTTCTTTCTTCTCCTCACACACACACACACAGACGGATGTACACACCTCGTTCACCTCACTTTCATGCACGCACAGTCTCATCTCCCTTTCTGTCTCAAACAGCTTCTCGTGTGTGTTTGTGCCCAAACATGCATGTGTGTTTTCTGAAGGGCTGTGGTCAGCAGCACACAGGCTTTTAGAGAGTGCATTCATTATTCAGGGAACTGAGATTCTCTTTGTCATCAGTGAAGGGTTTATTTTCTTCCACTTTTTTTTATTTACTCTGTTATGTGTGTGGACACGTGTGAATTTAGATGTTTATTGTGATAATCCTGTTTTTCACAGTTAATCTCAGTTTCATTGTGTGTGTGCCACATCTGTGAGGTGTGAGTGAGTGTGGCTGTGTGCACGTAGTTGCATAAAAGAAATGACACTCTGCTAGCCCCCAGAAAATTGTTATTTAAAGGTTAACCTCAGTGTGTTTACATATATATGTCTGTGTGTATGTTTTTAACTGTCTGCCTGTTGGTGAGCCTGTCCTGAAATGTGATGAGTTGAGTGTGAATCAGCACAGAACATTTGGCCGATGATAATAACGTCAGCGTTCACATGAAGCAAACAGAAAGTCATGAGAGGAAATCCTTTGCTTTTTATCTGAATAAATATTGAATTTTTATTGGTGTAATTTATTGATAATGTATATGTATGTGTGTCAACAGCACAAATGTGGTGATGAACTATTCAGAGATCGAGTCCAAGGTGAGAGAAGCCACCAATGACGACCCCTGGGGCCCCTCTGGACAACTAATGGGAGAAATAGCCAAGTAGGTACAACGCACTCTCACACACGGTTACTGCTTGTGCTTGGTAATGTTGCTAATAAGGTTGGAAATATACTGTTGTGTGACTTTAATCTGTGTAAACAAGTCATTTCCCACAAGCTCAGGTCACTGAACTTTGATTCGTTTTTCTCAGCATTATAATACATTTGACTGTGTGTGTTTGTTTGTGTAGATCTACCTTTATGTACGAGCAGTTCCCAGAGGTGATGAACATGTTGTGGACTAGGATGCTGAAGGACAACAAGAAGAACTGGAGACGAGTCTATAAGGTGCAGTTGCTGTCGGTTGCATAAGTTGTTTGAGTGGTGCCTGTGTTGTATTTGTGTCATGTTGGTCCGTGGAGCTCGTCAGGATTTATTAAAGCAGCGTCTCGGTGCTTCTTTGTGCGTGCAGTCAGACACCCACAAGGTGGGTGTTTACACAAGTGACTGGATTGAGACACTTCTGGTCTTTCGGCCTACAGTTTTTCTTCCTTCTTATTTTAAATCAGCACTTTATATTTTTAGAATTGTTGTCACACTTGTTCTCTGCTGCATGACTCCACACATGAAGGACAGTGGCTTCAGTTTCATTGTACTGGAGCTGTTTCCTGGGCTTTCTTCTTTGATGCTTCCATATGTACATACAGACAGACTTTTTAAATCCTGTGTATGTATAGTAAAGTAAAGATCAGAGCAGCTTAACTATATTTTTGTGTCGTGCCCACATAATCAGGTAAGGTGATCTGCAAGGATTATAAATTATGCAAGAGCCAAGGAAGAGTAAGTTTTTAATTTTTTAGAGAGCAATTACACTGAGTTTAAGTGTGTGTGTCTGTGTGTGTCTGTGTGTCTCTGTGTGTGAGAGAGAGAGAGACTGAAGCTAGGAGAAACAAATGTATTTGTTTCTTTTATTCAAATAACCCTCTTAATATCTCAGTGCATTTACTCTTTCTCTCTATTTCCCTCTCCCAGGCTTTACTCCTGCTGGCCTATTTGATCAGAAATGGCTCTGAAAGAGTTGTCACCAGTGCCAGAGAACACATCTATGACCTGCGATCTCTAGAAAACTACCACTTCATTGGTGAGTGAGAATTACCCACTTGATTGGTTGAACTTATTCTTCTCTGCTTTTATGAAAATTTGAAAGACCTTGTGTGAAGAGAGTCTAGATTTCAACACTTTTTGTCATTAACCAGAAGGTGTGTAATGAAATAATTACTGTCCAAAAGAAATGTCATAGCACTCTGGCTAGTAGTCCTCCTGTTTTAGTTTTCTGTCTGACTGAACGTGTGTGTGTGTTGTCTTGCGCTTGTGTCTATATCCAGATGAGAATGGTAAAGATCAGGGTATCAACGTACGTCAGAAGGTGAAGGAGATGGTGGAGTTCATTCAGGATGATGACAGGTTAAGAGAGGAGAGGAAGAAAGCCAAGAAGAACAAAGATAAATACATTGGAGTTTCCTCCGACAGTATGGGTGGAGGAGGCGGCAGCTTTAAAAACTGTAAGTTATTCACTGCGCTTCCTGTGACAACACGTGTGCATTCAATTAAAAATGCATGATGTTACACTCTCTCATAACTTGATAGTATTGTGTTTGCGATCAATGGACTTTTTGAATGGGTTTTGCCTGTATGTACAAGAAAATGTCACTGTGTGGTAGGACAGTAGGTGGCCTCAATCCATCTTCATAGCTGGTCACACCTAATTTTAACATCTGTTTATTCAATTTTATTATTGATCAAAAATGCTAAACATTTACCGATTTCCACTCACACAAGGTAAAGATTTGTTGTTTTGTTGCATTGTAAGGTTTGCAGTCTAAGAACTAAATTCGCTTTAACTGCAACGTAGCTGTTTTGTTTGTATTTATTTAAATTAGGGCGACAATGTTAACACAAAATAGGCAGCTTAAACTAGTCGATTGGTGTGAACATTTATTCTCTCTCTCTCTCCCATTTGTCCCTGCTCTCCGTGCCCTTTCTTCCAGCTAATGAGTTGGATCGAAATAAGTGGGATGAAGACTGGGATAAGAGCAGAGGAGCTTTCCCCTTCAGTGAGAAGCTCGGAGAGATCAGCGATAAGATTGGCAGCACCATCGACGACACGCTCAACAAGTTCAGAAAGAAGGAACGAGACGACTCACCAGACAGAATCAGGTAGGTGTACACACTGACAACATACACATGGTTGGTTGTACATGTTTACACCACAATCTGAACAAACCCTCGTCTTGAAATGGACAGTTCATCAGACAGTTCTCAGCCTACTCGACATGTATGTAAAATGTTTAAACCACTGGGATTTGTAATACTAATTACGTCAGCAAACATCTATATACAGAGATCACTGGACACAGACATATACAACAGCAACAAAACAAGCAAACAGGAAATTCTCCTGAGTACTCATATGTCCTTGATATGGTTGCCATAGTGACAATGAGGAGGATCGAGCATCGAGAAACGGTAGACAGGAAACCCTCGAGTTCAAAGATGAGGAGGAAACTGTCACAACGAAGAGCATCCAGATCACACAAGCAACAGAAACCACAACCACCACCACGCGGAAACGCAGCGGAGCATCGAGCAGCAAGACCCTGGACCTGGGTGCTGCAGCCCACTACACAGGAGACAAGAGCCCTGATGAGAAGGTATCCACACAGTCTTTTCCTAATGTGCCATATGTTCAGTGTATGAACATGTTTAATGACTGGGTCTCTCTGCTGTCTTCAGTCATCAGTCAGACAGTCTACCAGCAGCGGCCTAGCGGACCTGCTAGTGATTGACCCTTCGTCCAATCAGGGCTCGACAACAGGTAACTACAAACTGTTGTTTGACACTTTTTGTCAGACAGAAAAGGTCCTTTTGGTATGAATCTGTGTTGATCCTTCCAGGTGGTGGTTCAGACCTCATCGGTGGTTTTGCTGACTTCTCCTCTCCTGCTGCCTCTGCCAGCCTCCCCACCTCCACTGGTAAACCCCTTCCCTCTCTTAACTTGTCCTGTAGTAAACCTCAGAGCTTGTTTCGGGAGACAAGGAATAAAGCTGCTGCTGTTGAAATGCTGTAACCACACCTGAATATACTTCTGCTGTCTTGTGATCAGCTGCTGCATCATCCAATGGAAATGGAGAATTCGGGGACTGGAATGCCTTCTCAGCCAATCCTCCAGCTTCATCTACTTCCGCTCCCTCCCAGCCTGTCACCGACCTGTTTGGCAGCGTCCAGTCACCCACAGCCACAGCCTCCAATCCCCCCTCTGTCCCACCTTCTGCGGAGCTCTTCGACCTCATGGGTGGAGTCAACCATCAACTAAACAACCCACATACAACGCTCAGTGCCTCTCAGAGCATGACTTTCTCTCTGGGAGGAGTGACGCCAGGAGCATCTGTTGCTATGCCCACCATGCCTCTTTCTCGCTCTCAACAGGTGGGCAGCTTGAAAATTGCTGTTAATGAATTCCTCTGAAAGAATAATGCTTGCATGTGTTTAACGTGGTATAACTAGTGTTAGAATTCAGTTTGAGATCAGTCTTTCATTCTCACTAAACTTTACAGAATCTGCCATGATTCCTGATGAGGTTTTATTGTGTGTTTCAGTTTTAGTTATCTACTGGTTTTGACTTCACTACATTATTTGTATATTCATCCAAATGTCTGTAACTTGTGTCAGAGTTTGGGAGGCATTGCATCTCAGCAGCCCATAGGACAACAGCAGAAGGTCGGCGTGGGAGGTCAGGGATCGTTAGGGTCGACCTGGTCTGACCCCTCCGTCAACATCAGCCTGGACTTCCTCTCTGCGAGCCTTAACCCCACGAAGACACCGCCCACACTCAACAATATCATCCAGCAGCAAGGTATCATCCTACACACAGAAAGTCATTGTATCACAAGGCATGTGGATGTGATTATGGTAACACGGGAATTTTAAACTTTTTTAAAGACTTTATTGTTATTCAGACTATACTCCATACAGTACATAGAATAATAATAATTATGAGTGAGGATTTAAATCAGTACAGTTAAGAAATGATTTAATGAGAAAGACTGCTGTCAGAAAATATACAAGTGTAAGTAAAAGTAATAATTATTTTAAAAATAAATCTGTTAATATTTATAAGTTATCAAATGAACCTTTGGTGTGGACACTGGTATACTGTTAGTTATTTAGCAGGAAGGTTGTTATAAGTAGCTTGGAGAGATTCAGCATCTTCTGTTACGATCAGAGCTCTACAGGAACCAGATCATTCAGTGTTTGTTTTTCTTGTTGCTGAAGATTGTAATGTAGCACCCTGACTGTATGTTTGGGGTTGTTGTAATGCTGCAGAATAAATTTAGCAGCAGTTGAGTGCCTTCTTGATGGTATTGTGTGATGGACAGGAATCTAAATATCTACAGAGCATCCAGCTTTTTGCACAGTGGTGTATAGTGCGTAGATTTGGATTGTCAGTCCACTGAAAATGACCTGTTTACTGTATGATATACAGCTTTATAACTAAAGAGGTAAAACCGAATGGATTCAGTGCCTGTCCATATGTTCCTGTGCAGGAGTGCCTCCCGTCAACCTGCTGGCCCAGAATTTTGGAGGACTGAACCTCAGCTCGCCGCCCCACGTGACACCAATAAGACCGCCAGCCAATGCCATGATGTCAGGCAACACCATGACGATGGGCATGCCTGCATCGATGGCAACAGGCATGCCTGCTTCCCTGGCTGCTGGTATGCAACCTTCAATGACCACAGGTTTACAGAGTGGAATCCCTGTAAACCAAGGCATGATGGGAATGAACATGAGCATGAATATGGGCATGGCCGCTCCTGTGATGATGGGCGGCATGGGAGGAGTCGGGATGGGCCTAACACACTCCATCACTCCAGCCGTGGTCCCACCCAAACAAGATGCCTTTGCTAACTTTGGCAATTTTGGGAAATGAAGGTTTGCAAATGTGAGTGCGTGCGTATGTGTGTGTGAGATTGAGCGTGCATGTCTGACATTATGAGAGTGTGAACCACAGAAGGACCGCTGACTACTTGAAAGCAACCTTGCATGTTTCTCTCTCTGCTTCTGCTCTGTTTGGTGAGCTGGCACCAGTGATCGTTCACCGTCCCGGCGTGCTGACACGATGCTGGAGGTAGGAGAGAGCGCCCACTGGAGCCGCTCAGCCCGTGGTCATTTAATGTGTGAAATTACATCACACAGAGGACACTGCAAATGCAGGGAAGGTGTCAACACACAGTCACTACTTCCCTGTGGGGGAGAGATCCTCGTCTTTATCTTTTTTAAATATCCGAACTACAGTAGATCCCCCTCGTTACAAGAAGTTTTTCTGTGTAACTGCACAGAGAATCCAATCAGTACACTGGACTCAAGGTAAAGCTGCCTTAATGTTGCAGTGTAGCCTGGGATGTCATGTCTTACGTGATTTCAAACAAATCCAATCACAAAATTTAAGCCATTCCAATACTGCCAAGGAGCGACTCTGATACTGTCTCCTTGTGCAAACAATACCGAGTAACTGGAGCATAGAGAATCCATACTCTAGTCCTCCAGCAGAGGGCGGACTGAGTGCACGCCTTGAAACAACACTGGGTGGTCATTTTTAATGTTGAGCCATATCTGGGTGGGTGAACTGCATATTACATCTTTGTTTTAATTTCCCCACTTTTTTTTTAATCAGTCTTGTAGCAGTTCACGATAGATGGATGTTCTGTTACTAAAATTTTGTTAATGTTTAACAGACACCCTTAACAAATTTACTGTAAAAGACTATTTATATTACAATAATCGGTCTCTGTTTCAAGTGATTCTTCCTCGACTTTACATTTTTGGATGCACTTGGATGCCAGATTATTGGACGATTTAAAAAGTCAGTCAGTGTTTAATTTAGACTTTAAGCATTCATGTCATTTCACTTTAGGTTTTCTGACCCACGTGGAACTATTCTGCCTCTTCATATTTTGCATACGGACACTGTTTCTGGATGGAGGTTCAGAAACATAAGTGTTTTCCGACTGGCTGTTGGAACAGAGCGTCACCTTACACGAAACTGAAAAATACAATAAATCTGTCGTGTTTACCATAGTGACAAAAAGCCAGCAACGTACCTTTAATTACAAAGTATTTTTGCCAGCAGACATTTTTCACCCTGCAGCCCACTACTCTCTCAGTTGGTACCGCCTCCACACAAATAGTATTTTAGAAAATAACCTCACAAACATTTCACAAGGATTTAAATACATTGAAAGAATTTCATTACCTGGGTTTTCATAAATGGTTTTTATGGCTAGCCGAGACCAATCCAAAGGGTTTTTGGGGTCTTGAGTAAAGTTTGCGTGAGAGATGGACGACTGAGTGTGTGTGAGATTTTGTGTGTGGATATAGTTTTCTCTGTTTGATGTGCAAACACAGCTAAGCAGAGCCTCTTGTCATTTTCTGAGGCGCTGTACTCCAAATGACCAAATCTTTATTTTGTTACTCTCAGAAGGATAATTCCATAGTTATTAGTTTAATATTTTATTAGTTCATTTGCAAAGTTTTGTTCATATGGGAGAGTTAATGCTGATGTAATTTAGTTGACTGGAATCATGTTTTTTTTCTTTTGTTTTTCCAGTACAGCTTGTTTGATTTGATTGTACTCTATATTTTCTGTACTTCATTCAACATTAAATTAAATTATAACATTACATTTTTCGTTTCCTCTTTTTTTTATATAAATACAGGTGACTTTGTCTTTGCTGTCTTGTGTGTATTTGATCCTGAACAAGCTTCACAGAACAGAAAACATGGCTATACTACTGTATAGTAGTGTCACTTACTGGCACATTCATGAAAATGATTATGTGCAATATTCTGCTGTTTCCGGTATTATCAGTTGTGATCAAAATGTACTGTATGGATTTTTTGTAAGGAGTCTTTTCCACAAAACTTCTTGGCAGTAGTCATTACAGGCAAAATGGTTGAAGCAGTTGTTATAAAATGTGAAGCACATTAGACATTTTTACTGAATCCTATTTTTTACAAATGAAGGGGAATGTGTGAAGCAGTAGATCAAACAACGATCAATTGGTTTTACTAAAATAGCTCCAAGAACCTTTGCTATTTTTACATTTCCAATTTGGTACTTTTTTTCTTTGTGCTTTGCAGTGCTGTAAACAGTGTTGTATTTCAATATTTGTATCACAGTGACAGGCTCTACCTAATTACATTAGGAACAGTAAAGGAAATCTCCCACACAGTAAGAAGCACTTTGAATGTCTTGTTCATAAACAATGACACAAGAGCTTCTGATGGCACAGATCCATGTATTGATATAAATATTTACTTTTGTAGAGATAAAGTTTTTCATATATAAACTACCCCCTTGTTGTTGTGCTAAGTTGTGAAGTTGTATTCATTTTCTGTCTGTTGTTCAAATATTCCTCTTTTCAGGGCTTTACTTATTATGCAGTCATGATGCTATTGCTACTCCGTAGCCATAGATGGTGCACTGCATCTTTCACATTTATGCGGCCTGCCAAGAGAAAGCGAAGAAGACGAACACCGAGAAAGGAAGGCGCGCAATTCAAACTACTCCAGTCCACAGGTTCGAGCTCATGCGATGCATCCTTGTGCGTAAACGCTTATTTTTCACGTTAGTGGTAAGTAGTGATGGCGAGCTTTGTGAAGCTTTGAAGCTTTCCAGCCAATTGGTTCACAGAAAGTTTCATTTCTCGAGGCTTCTTGTGCTCACACACCCCCCTGCTGGTCAAAAACTGCCACACAGGTAGAGTTATTACAGGTCATTTTGGGTGCAGTAGTTGTCATACAGGTTCTCTTGCAACACTGTGTCCATGGCAATAATGACTGTCAAAAAACAGAATTAAATAAATCTTAATACATGTGTTTCATTATGTTGTGTTTCAGCCTTTAGTTCTTATATTCACTGAAATACATAGAAATTCTTTATTTGTTTTGTGCATATTCGTGTATAATGTGTCAGTGCAATGAAATCAATTATACACTTTCAAAAGTGAATAGATCATTTTTGCATTCATCATAATAATGACAAGGGACATCTGCATTTACAACTGCTGAAGAGGTTTAAGAAGACAGGACAGCGAATGCGCTTGTGTACATGGAAGAGGGCAGTGAATGTGCTTGTGCACATGGAAGAGGGCAGTGAATGTGCTTGTGCACCTGATGTGGGGGAATTTTATTCATTTTTATTTAGAAACAAAATGTG
>OOFC01010562.1:1028-19715 GCA_900323345.1 Pseudochromis fuscus
GTCGGCCTTTTTCTTCAGGACCTTGTGTTTTATGAGTGTTTTTTTTAAACGGTATGAGGCCTTAAGTAGAAGCCAGCACTGTCCTGATTGAGTTCCTGTTAAGCTCTGTTTGTATATATCAGTTGCACTCACTGGAGGTTGTTGGTTTCAGTTTGACATCTAGCTTCAGCCTGTTCAGAGGGAAGTAACCACTGACACATTATTTTAACTGTATATTCACATCCAAGGTTATGAGTGGCTGCCTGCAGTTCACACATTGGCCAGCAGGGGGAGTGTATATTCTACATGCTGCTTGTAACACCTTATATTAATAGTTAGCGCTTTGTGTGACCTGTTAACCTTCAGTGCTGCTGTTCCTAACACCCACCCACACACTCCCACTCTGTACCTGCACTTTTACTTTTGTATTTAACCTTTTATTTTACCCACGACAGTTTAAAGTGTAACGCACTAACGAAGAATAACGTGTTGTAACATTTTGTCTCAAACTTTTAATTTATGTAGTTTTTTGTTTTTGCTTTCCACAGGAAGTGAATCCAAATCAAGCTAAAAGTATTTATTTGTGAAGAAACTGAATATTTTGGCTTTTACATGTTTTTAAAAAGGAACAATTTCAATGTTTGTAGGACAGGAGAGAAGAAAAAAGACGGCACATTCAGACTGTTTCTATTTTTAGATTAGTCTACAAATTAAAATGCTCTGTGACTTCATGTGTCCCCTCTGTGATATCCATCCTCTCATGGCTATTACTCAGTTGCCTTGTTTTCTTTTTTTTAATAAAGCAATAGAAACATGAAGGATGTCTCCCTGGTTTGTTGATACTTAATTCAATGTAAATACTTTCAGTACCGGACACTGAGGTTACCTCACTGGACAAACAGAAAACAAAAGGATGTGTGATCAACACACTCATTCAGGTACATCCTGTAGGAGATGTGAATATAGATACAAAGGTACTTTATTGATCCTTTGCAGGAACTTATTTATTTTATAATATCACAATTTTCTGGCATCAAGTCAATAATCTTAAAGATTTAAAAAAAAAAAAAAAAAGCATTTGCATATTAAGTTTTTTTTTTCCCACTAACTGCATTTACATTTCTGAAAACAAAGAATCAGGTGAAATCAGATTTGTCAGACACTTTCAGTCACCGTCTCCCAGCAGCTTCGGTCCTGCAGCTTCACAGTGGACAGATCTTGATGCTGTCGGAGCTTGAGCTGAACTGTCCCAGAGCAAAGTCCAAACCTACCCCGACTCCGCTGCCCACCCCGAAGACGGCGTACACGGGCTGGGTGAAGTTAGCTCGGAAGGTGTGGAGGTGCAACATGTTCTCAGCCACGCTGTAGAAGGACAGCGCCCCCGCTGACAGGTCCAGATAGACGCCCAGGCGGGGGGAGTAGGTGACTGGGATGTCCTTCTTCTCGTTGTCGTGCATGGCAGAGCAGCAGGTGTCCGACAGCTCCAGGGTCCAGGACTGGGCGTTGTAACCGAGCCCCGACCGGGCATCCGCGCCCTTCCTGGTCAGCGCCCCGTAGGCCACACCCATGGAGGATCCCCGGCCTCGCCACTCTACCTCCCAGTAACAGCGCTGGGCATTTACTGGGCTCTGGCACATCACCTGGGTCCAGCCGTCGAAGCGCTGGGGGGTGTCAGGGTAAGGCTGTGCCGCCCCCTGCAGGGTGGCTTTAGTGTTGCCCTCAGAAAGAGTCAGCCGCCTGTGAGCTGTGTTGGGGTCAAGGGTCAAGACCACAGAGTCTAGGAGAGAGATTTGATGGACAATATTTTTACATGTTCTTGGAAAAGAAGAATATTTTGACAAAGCAACAGCAGATGGAGCTCAGTTGTCATGGAGACAGATCTGCTGACATGGTAACTCAGTAGCTGTTATGCAATCAAACAAAGTCAAGAATGAACTTTTATGCTAACATAGATAACAGCACCATGTATAGCACTGTAACAACGTAGTGAAACACAGACTCACACTGCAGGAACTCCTCTCTGGTTCTGGGCTCCGGGGCCTGGATGCTGTCGATGCTAATTTCTCTCACTGCAAAATAAACATCAAAGTTTATGAAGAAATCTTTAAAACATCAGAATATTCATAGATTTCTATTTTAATGTATGTGTCTGGGAGATAAAGATGCACTGACTCACATGCAGGGAAAGCAGGAGCATGATGCATGGTGTCTGGGATGGGCGAGTCCAGGAAGAGGCTGGGGTTAACTGACCAATAAGAGAACAGCATTAGACACATACTTCCAGTGTTCAAGTGATAGGACCATTATTTATACACAGAGGAAACCATCTTACTTTCTGTTGGTGTTTCAGGCACAGCAGCCATCCCCCCTGTTGAATGTCCACATGGTTTCAATTTAATATAGTAAAAATCAAACAAGCTACAGTCACAGTTCAGCTGCTCACACCCTGACTGACAACATCAAACTTCAACTGCTTTCAGTGTTCACACATCAGCTGACATCATCTCCTAATTCAAACATAATAGAGCAGCAGTTAGAGGCTCGGTGTCTCCTCATCCTCAGCCAGGTGGTTTATCAGTTACCTCCTAATGCTGATAACAGGACTGTATCAAACAGAGGCTGATCCACTATCACTGGTGGATCTTACAAACCTGAACCTGTGTTTAAATCAACACTTCAGCTTCATTCACTACCATCACTTCAGCTCCTTAAGCTGCATTGACTGCTTTCACTCTGACACTTCAACTACTTTCAGTGCACCACTTTAACCTCATCTAGTTTATTATCATTTTCACTCTTTCTGTATGACTCTTGCAGTTCACTGCTGATTTAATCTTTGTGACTGAGATTAGGGAAATTATGGGAGTCAGGCCTTACATGGGCTTCCTCCTGTAGACGCCGTGTCATTGGCCGGTGCAGCTGTAGTCGCCGGGGAGGCCTGGTTGGCGCCACGGCGATGGGAGCGGAAGATACTGCTGATCGATGCCATCCGACTGAAAGCTGATCAACCCAAGAGGAGAAGACAGAGATGGGAAAAAAAGTGTTACACACAAGTGTTTTGTGATTGTCTTGGCTGCACTGCACTAATTCTGCCAACTGGGGGCAGCAGACAGGAGCAAATCAAATGAACCTCCAGTTGATGCAGGAGATGGAGATGGAGACGGTGCAGCAGCATTAGCTGGACTGGCAGGGACTGGAGTTGGACTCGGGGTTGCAGTGAGGGAGGTCTGGCTCTGACTGGACCTGCTCCACAGAGACTGGGAGTCTCTGCGGCTGGGGGTGGGGCTCGGTCTGGGACTGGGTCTGGGACTGGGACTGGGTCTGGTACTGGCCCTTGGAGTGGACTCCCTCACTGTTGGGATGAAATGCGAGAGGTGAGGAAGCAGAGTTTGGTGATCTGGATCTGAGACTCCGACCCACCGGCTGCTGAATCTAATGCAGATGATGAGACTAAGGTAAACTCAGTCAAAGTAAATCATATGCTAAGTATTGTACAGACAGTTATCCTGTGAATCAAACATGAGGCAGAAGCAGGAGGATCGACATGTAAGCATCATTTATGTTGTGGTTATTATCAGGAAGTGGTGGCTTGCCCGTCTCTCTGTCCTCCCTCCTCTGTCTGGGTGAGCTGGTGTGTCCTCTGTCTACAACCAGGAAGACACACACACATTTTCAAACAGGCACATTCCTTCAGCCACACTCACAGTGATCAGCTTTCCTTTCATCCAACACTGTCTCACCTCGTGGTGAATCTCTGCTCCTCACGTCCTGAGCTTTGAGGCCGACACCTGAACCAGGAAATGAGAGAGTCATGAATCCCATGTCTCTGCAGTGTGGTCACATGTGGTGTCAGTAAATGTCAGAGTACAGTACCAAGTCCTCGTCTGTCTGTGCTCCTTGTTCCAATGGATATACTGGGTGAAGCTGTGGGAAATCAATCCTGCCATGAGTTATACATATAAATATAATGATGATGATAAAAGCTGTCATGTAAACAATGTACCTGGAGAACGGCTGTTTGTGTTGCGGGAACCCAGACCAGAGAACACTGGAGAGTTAGACAGATCAACACGTCACTTTCACCATCACCAGCAGTGTAACAGAGTTTCAGGTTTCAAAAGACGACAGAAAACTCACATTTTAAAATGCCTCCTTTCACTCCTGCACTGCGATTGGCTAGATGAGATCAGAGGAAGTCGGTGTTAGAAAAAAAGCATCAACACAACTTTGTAATGTTAATAAAAAAATAACTAACACTGCATTCACAAAGGTCCCTCAGTGTCTGCCCGACTGTTCCAGCTGTACGTGGCCCCGCCCCCTCAGGTCAGCAGGTCATTGTTGCTTCTGGTTGCTAAGACGATGCTCAAACTGAGAGGTGACCACACCTTTTCAGATGCCGCACCAAAACTTTGGAGCAAGCTGCCTTTGTGCATCAGGCAGGCCGACTCACTTCCTGTTTTAACTCCTCCCTTAAAACAGATTTATTCTCTGTAACTCAGTTTGAGATGTGACTTTTCTTCTTGTTTCCTCTGCAGCATATTTGTTTGTTTTAGGTACATCACTGCTGCAGACCATTAACCTGTCCCCTCTCTCCTGTAGTCTGTCTTTGACCTCTCGGTATGAGTCTCTACAGGTGTCTCTGGAGCTGCCTGGTCCTGGTCCATGGAACTTTGTGGTTCTGGGGTCTGACTGACCGGTCCATCCTCTGTCTCGACTCCATGTCCAGCGTCTCCTGGCTCTTCTCTCTCTCTCTTCTGTCCCTCCTCTTACTCCCTGTCCATTTGTCTCTGCCCGTCCCCCCGTCACTGTGGCAGTCTGAGCCCCCAGATCCTGGTCTGAAGGGTTCTTCCTGTTCGGAGGAGGTTTTCCTCCACACAGTCACCAGCTGCCACAGTGCTGCTCTCGGGTAGGCGGGGCTTCCCTCCCTCACTCTGACTTGATGGTGTTGCTGTACAGTGTTCAGACTGTGATTTGCTGCTATATAAATACAACTGAACTAAAGTAAATTGAACTGATTTATTTTGTGTGCAGCACTATGGCGACCTCACTGTTTCTATAAATAAAGCTGAGTAAAATAAAACATGTTGGGAACTTACAGTCTCCCAAAGTCAGCAGCGTTGTGTCGTTAACTGAAAAAGAAAAGATGATATCAAAAAATAAATCAAATGTTAGGTGACAAGAGAAGAAGATGGATCAAAGCAAAGACCGCTCTGCTGAGACAGACCCTGCTTTGTGATCTTGCCGAGCTCCTGGTTGCACAGATCCTCCACTCGCTCCCTGAGGTCCAAGATGGCGTTTCGTACAGGCTCAAAAGAAGCTTCAGGGTTGACCTGAACAGTCGGCAGGTCTCCAGACTCAAGGGGGCTGCACATGGACTCGTACGTCTGAGGGAAAGTATGGACTTCAAATAAACACAGTGCACACACAAAGGGCAGCAGCTGAGATCCTGTTTGATGGAGGACTTCAGGATGAACCTGAAGGAATTCAGCTCAGGGACAATGGTAGAGGGGAGTGTAGGCTTGGAGGCTGAAAAGCCATTTTACAGTTTCACTACTAATACTGCTTAACTACTCCTCAGTGATGTAAACAGTCCAGGTTACCTGCAGGTAGTGGATGTGGTCTTCACATCGCACCAGGTCCTTCATCTCAGCGTCCCTCTTCTTCAGCTCCTTGATCTCCGCCTCCACGCTGTCAGCCACCTCCTGGGCCTGGCCCATCTTGTCCATGCTGGCCTGGTCCAGTACCTCCTCCAGAAGCTCCTGCAGACGCTCCACTGAGCGCTGCAGCTCCAACAAAACCTGCTCAGTGTCGTTGTGCACCCGGTCCAAAGAACGCTGTGGAGACAGGACCGAGACAATAAGACCATCCTGTCTACATACGGCCTACACTATCACTATTTGGACTGACTGTGGTCAGTTATGAGCAAATGTAGTTTTCACTTTGAGGACTAACACCCAGCAGCTGACCGACCTTCACCACCTCCATCATCTTCTTTATGTCTTTCAGCTCCTGCTCTCTGTCCTTCAGCCTCTGCTGGTTCTCTGCCTGCAGCTCCGACAGCAGCTTCTACACACACACACCCACACACACACACACACACACACACACACACACACACACACACGTGACGTCACAAACAATCGCAGAGACAGGCAGCAGAAGCACGAGGAAGCAGCTGAGCAGGTGAGACAGGAGGCAGTGAGAGGGTGGAGCGTTATGAATGGACAGGAATGTGGACAGGAATGTCTTCAGCAGTCACACACACACACAAAAGAAGTGAGGACGACACCTTAACAGAAACACATCAGACAGTTCACACAGGTCTGATTAACTGAACCATATAATACTAATAATCCAATTTGTTCTTGGAAATCAAGGAAACATGAAAGGAAAACAGAGATAACTTGCTAGCTAAAACGGATACATATCTAGCTAAAAGTAACATCAATAAGTAAAATATACAGCTTAATATTGGACAAATGGCCAATAAAACTGACTGGAGTGATTATGGTGATGGTTAAAAGATAAATAAGCTGAATTAGCTAAAATGATTTCTCTATAGGTGATGAAAAATAGGTAAATACTAGTCTGCTGCAGCCCTGTAATGAGGCATCAAACTTGCCCATCACACATAATGGACGTACAGCTTGTGAACTGTATCATCACCTACTGTACAGTATGGCTACTGCTACATCACACTAACTCAACAGCTGAAATAAATGCTGGGTCACATGCAGACACATCCTCTGTCTTTAGTGTACCTGCCGCTCCACCCGCTCAGCCTTGGTGGACACACACTCGTGGCCTTTGTGCTGGTTGCTGGTGCAAAGCCAGCACACGAACATCTTGCACTGGCGACAGAAGAACTCCTGCAGGTACTTATGCTGGGTGCAGATCTTGTCGGCCAGATTGCTCGTGGGTGCGATGAGCTCGTGCTCCTTCAGGGCCTTCTTGGTCTGATGGGGCTTCAGGTGAGACTCACAGAAGGAGCTCATGCACACCAGGCAGCTCTTAATGGCCGCTCGCTGTTCTCCTTTGCACATGTCGCACTGCACAGCTGAGGAGGAGAGCTTGGTTTTGGATCTAGATGAGGAGGAAGCGACTCCGCGGGCGCTTCGCATGGACTCACGGACTTCGGACTTGAGGGCCCCTTTACGGAGCTGCTCCACAGCATCGGCCAGCATGGTGTTTCTGGACAGGGAGGGCTTGGGGCAGAAGGTCTCTCTGCACTGGGGACAGCTGTAAATCCCTTTGGGGTCATCCTTGCTCCAGTAGTCCTTGATGCAGCCCATGCAGTAGCTGTGACCACACGGGATGGTGACTGGATCGTTGGGGAGATCCAGACACACGGGACAGTTAAACTGCTCCTCTGTCCACAGCTTGGCACTCATGCTGTCAAACACAACGGAAACCAGAAGGAGGATGGACAGACTAGGTCGGCAGGTCCAGACACAGGTCTCTAAAAGCAGGAGGGTTGTGAGCAGTCTGGATCCACAGGAGGAAAATGCTGTGTGTCAGGTGAGAGCTGGGTGGGGCCTGAGCCACCCGGCAGGTCGAGCGGGGAAAACAGGTGACAGTTTAAGGTGATCCGATTAAAGGTGTGACAGTTATCAATCCAAAAGTCCAGAAGCAGTGTCCAAATAAACACAGCGAGAGAACAAGGTAAAGACACTAAGTAGGCTCCTGTAAAAATACAGAAATATTGTCAGGATATGTTGGGGTCGGGTCCTCTGCAGGATAACAAGACAAGTCTGGTGAGTGAATAATGTGACGGAAGAAGATCTGAGATCTCAGCTGTCTGGTAAATGTTGGATCCTTTTATTACTCTAAGTTATCACATCTAAAGTGAACCTTCACTTTAGTGTAACTGCTGACAACTTACACACCAGCACATAGAATAAAATATAGATTATACTTTATTCATCATCTTGGAGGAGATTAAAATGTAAAACAAACTGCACCACTGAGCTCCAACGAGGTCAAATACAAAGCTGGTTACAGGTACCAGGTAACCACTTCCGGGTACTTTTTACCAATGGAAACGCGCCACACCACGAGGCAAACGTTTTGAAAAGGTTTTGAGTTTAGTGCCACTCCTCTTTGGTAATTGATAAATATATATCCGAATAAACCAGCTTGATGGCTGCTGGGAACTAAACAACAGCTTAACAATGCTGCAGATACTGAACAGAAACACACACATGTCTGAACTGAGGCCGTCTGTCTGTTTGGAAAGGGGGCTTATACTTAATATATTTCCTTTTGCTGCAGTATTCTACATACAAAGTTTAAAAAGCTTTCATTTTACCCTGCAGTATTTTTTCTTCATTAGTAGTCATCAGAGTCATCAGCATCACTAACAATTCACAACCAGTATTTAATGAATCTATTAATTAAGCTTCATTTTTCCACAGGCAACTGCATCAAGAAGTGGAGCATCCTCATTTCCATTGTTTCTCTGCAGAATTGTTTCTGAGTCATAGTCAGTCCACTCATGACTGGATTTCAAAACAGGATCAGTCAGTCAGTATCCCACAGTACCAGGTGATGAAGATGATGATGGAGCACAGTCACCACCTGCTGATCCAACCTGTACTGCCATCATGGATACACCACACACACATTTTAGTGGCATCCCATCCCTCAGATCCATCATGTCAATTAGAAAAGGGCCCAAAGCATCTATGTTCATATTGCAACGGAGTAAAAAACAAAAGCTCTGTAAAAATGCACATGAACCTGAAACACACCAGTAGCACAGGTCTTACCTCCAGTTCACCCCTCAAACACCAAATGTGTTTTTCTTTCATCCAATAAAAGCATGTCACGATGGAAAAAATACTGGGTTGCTTATGGTATAGTAAATTTTGTTGTTTTCCACAAAGGGATTTCCACAGTCATCAGTGTCTCAGTCATAAACAATGTAATGTAAAGAAAATAAATCACATTAAACTATAATCTAAAACCAGTTTTGTTCAGTGCCAGTGACAAACCTTTAGAAATGGCTTTTATCTCAGACTTAGTATGTATTGAAATGTATTATATGTTCAGAAACATCACATAAAAGCAGCCAAAGCAGATGAAGTGTGTCACAGTGGCTGATCAGGAGATCCTGTCCCAGCCCAGAGTCCTCCAGCTGCTGCAGGAGATCCTGTCCCAGCCCAGAGTCCTCCAGCTGCTGCAGGAGATCCTGTCCCAGCCCAGAGTCCTCCAGCTGCTGCAGGAGATCCTGTCCCAGCCCAGAGTCCTCCAGCTGCTGCAGGAGATCCTGTCCCAGCCCAGAGTCCTCCAGCTGCTGCAGGAGATCCTGTCCCAGCCCAGAGTCCTCCAGCTGCTGCAGGAGATCCTGTCCCAGCCCAGAGTCCTCCAGCTGCTGCAGGAGATCCTGTCCCAGCCCCAGAGTCCTCCAGCTGCTGCAGGAGATCCTGTCCCAGCCCCAGAGTCCTCCAGCTGCTGCAGGAGATCCTGTCCCAGCCCAGAGTCCTCCAGCTGCTGCAGGGGATACTGTCCCAGCCCAGAGTCCTCCAGCTGCTGCAGGAGTTCACCAACAGAGGTGGCTCCACTCCAGCTGCTGTGAGGGTCATGTTTCCCGTCACAGACAAGGAGGGACTCAGAGCTACAACTCAGTGAATCTAAGACTTGAAAAATCAGCACATAACAAGTTATACTGAATTGTGCTGAATAATTTCAGATAAACTAAAAAACAAAGCCCTGCACATTTTCTTTCTCCATTTATCAACTGGTAAAACAAACAGTGGAGCAACTGAGAGAACAGTGAGGCGAGCTAAACACAGCTTAATACACTTAGCATCAATCTTTAAAGCCAGCTACACAGCTGAAGATACGATAAGGCCAAAAATGTCTCGACAGCAATGATTACAACAAGCCATGAATAGCAGGTCATTTATTAGAGTAAACACTAACCAGAACTAGTCGCTAGATGGCACTGTTCCACCTCGGTTCTTTCAGCGTCTGTCATCAGGTGCTCATTTACAAGATACAGTATCCATTTACCAAAAACATACAAATTATAACGAGGTGCTGACTCAGAGGAGTTCAAGTAGTTCAAAGACTCCTATATGTGCAAATATATGTAATGACAAGAGTGTCGTTGTTGTCCCATTAAATTATAATAACCAGAAGAGAACTTCTCTATGAAATATGTAACTATATAAAGTGTTATATCAGCTGCCAGTTATTGATATATGAGTGGTTTCTGTCCTGATTGGCAGAATAAAACAACTACGGTGTGAGACCCAGTGATCACTGAAGGCGGAAGTACGCAGAGGGGAGTCCTCTTGTGTCAGTCACTCCTCTCTAGTGTAGCATTAGCGCGTTAGCTCCGTGGAGCTAGCTTTAGGATGTCACACGGGTCGGTTCAGCGTCCAGGGGTCGGGGTCGGGGTGCTGGTGACAGACTCAGCCCACCCAGGGTGTGTTCTCCTGGGGAGACGGAGGTCCGCGATGGGGAAAGGGACGTACCAGCTCCCCGGCGGTCACCTGGAGTTCGGGTAGGTCGGTAGGTCGGCAGGTCGGCAGGTCGGGGGTGGGTGGCCACAGACCCCATTCACAAACACTGCTGCTTCATCAATGTGTTCATCAACAGCCACATTCCCCCGACACGATAAGCAAATACTGAGACAGGTTCTGGGTTCAGATACAAGTACCTGCTACAGAACCTGTCACATGAACACGGCGTGTTGTTACGTGTAGTTTGGTGTGCATGGCTAATCATTCATTCAAGATATTCTTCTAAATAAAGGTCCAGCTGGTTCAAGATTGGAGAAGCAGTGCAAACATGTAGTGTGTATTTATGTTTGGAGGAAAAGGAGACAGATGATGATGTGATGACTTCCTGTCCATGTGACTCCAGCCTTATGTCATTGAAAGGGAGACGTGGGAGGCCTGTGCTCACAGAGAGGTGCTGGAGGAGGCCGGGGTGCGTCTGAGGAACGTCTGCTTTGCGTCAGTGGTGAACTCCGTCAGGCTGGAGGAGCAGTACCACTACGTCACCATCATCATGCAAGGAGAGCTGGACAGAAAGCAGTCCGGAGAGCCGGAGAACCTGGAGCCGGAGAAGAATGAAGGTAGTGCTGTTTCTCAGTGAGGGGGAAGGAGGGAAAAGCTTCTCCAGCCTCCCAGACGCTGATAAGACAGAATGTGTGGTCCTCTCCTTTGCAGGCTGGACGTGGACACGCTGGGATGAGTTTCCCCCGGAGCAGCAGCTCTTCCTGCCGCTGGCCGGTCTGAGACAACAAGGCTTCCAGCCGTTCAGGAACTCAGGAACTCAACCCTGAAATTGCCATTTCATACTGTGCCTGTCCCTCAAACATGACATTTTCATATTACTGCTGGTATCACCAATACAGTATTTGAGTTGTATTTTTATTTAAAGAATTCAAGACATTTACAGTTTTCATCCAGTTTAAGCAATCACAGCAAAACGATAAAAAATAAACATAGTTTCACAGTTTTTTTTGAAAGGCATGTGACTAATACAATATAATTAGGATTCAAAGACACTTTTCAGCTGTAATATTCACCAAAGATGCAATATTATTTATTCAGTACACACTTTTATATATTATTAGAATTTACAACCACCAAAAACTGGAATGGTTTTGAAAATCGTGAATTTTAAAAAGGTTGATCAGGACAGCTGATGCAGCTGCACCTCACATCAGGGAGACACCCACTGCTAACAGCACGGTCCAGAGCATGGCGGCAGTGACAGCGGCACCGTTAAAGGTCTTGTCGTGGGCGTAGGTGATGATGTGCAGAGCTCCGCTGTAGGCCTCCTCGCAGGCCGGCTGGATCTGGTCCTGGGGGAGCTCAAAGCCGAATGTCCCGTTGTCTCTAAGCTCGAAAGTGTAGGCTAAGGAGATCCCCTGCATCCGAGCCCAGTCTCTGGACGAGCCAGAGTTGGGATCTGAAGAAAGAGTTTGCAGGTTTTATTATTGTGTCACACAACCAAAGGTAGTGAGTCAGCAGTGGTGTGTATACCTACATAATACATCTGGTGAGGTTCCTACTTTGTAGTCCATACCGTGGACCTTCTTAATGGCCTTTGCAGCATCCAGTCCCACCTTCATCTGAAGAAGCAGACAACATCATGTTGCAGAATGAGCAGAAAATGAGGCTCAGCTGTGACAAACACGTGAGCATGTAGTGTGCATGCTCGTGAGGTGTGACGCCATCTTTGATCGTCAGTGTGGTGGGGGAGTGTGACAACACTGTGGCACCTGCTGTGAACACTGGAAGAAAAAAACTCTGTAACCCAGTTTTATTTACTTCCAGAAATACCAACACCAGGACTCAGCTGTGTACTGTGCACTTTGTCTTTTGACCTCTACCTCAGGTGGTCAGTGCAGTTAGACCTGCTCCATCTCTACACTTCTGTAAATACTGAGGGAGAGATTTTCTTCATTTTTATGCTCAATTAGTCCAGAGATGATATAGTTTCTGGTTGCTGACCACAGGCTGTGGATACACTGGTGATGTGACGTCAGCTGTCGGTTTGTGGACTCACATTTTGAAGTCAGCTCTTTGGTATTTGAACGTGGCCATGTTGGTTGTCTGCAGACAGAAGTGACTCTGATGTCGTTAACTGAAGTCAACTCTTCTTCTCAGTGAGGTGGTGGTCCATCTGAAAACCATGTTATCACTAAGGAAATACTAGACTGAGAGAAGAGGAAGATTCCTGAGATCAAGGGTCCTCCCTTCATATCCAAATATGGTCACTTCTGGCTCCAAACAACCAACATGGCCACATTCAGATACAAACTCCTGGATTCAAAATGAGTCCACAACCAACAGGTGACGTCATGTTAGCTTCATCCAGTCTGTATCTTCTCTGTCTTAAAGCAGCAGAAACTGAACTGATCCTGAAATTATTAGTTGTTCTTTCTCATTAAAGCAACACACCACACATCCAATCAAATACAAAGTGATACTGAAGGATTTGTGTCAGAGTATTGATATGAATGGTAGAGGGAGCAGCATGAATCAGTACGATCCATTCATGTCATTGTGTTTGTTCTCATTGTGTGAATGGGACCTTAATGTTAAATAATGACTGTTCTGGAGCAGCCAACTCCAAATACAACTTTCAGTGTCTGCCTCAGGAATCATACTGTCTGCTGATGGAGAAGGTTCAGCTGGTTGTTTAGTGTCAGTTATAAACCAGTCAGAGTCCAGCTTCATAATAGAAACCCTCATCACATGGCTCTGCACGCTGCCATCCTGAAAAACCAGCGTGAAGTTTCGATGGCGTCTGACAGCAGAGCGAGCCAGATCCTTTCTGCTGAAGTCCTGCTAAAGCTGGAGAAACTAATGGACGTGATCCTGTTTTGCATAATTCTCTCTTGGAGACGGCTCTGGGTTATTACCTGCCAAGCCCTCGTTTCCCCACCATCAGCATTTCACAGTGTTTCCTCCTCCTGTCTCCACAGATGAGTGCTGGCTGCTCTGGACACCGAGCGTGTTAATGACGTCTGTCAGAGTGTGATGTGTGGAGTGTGTATCCCTAATAAACCATTCAGCTCGACTGTATTCTCTGTATCCAAACACTGAAATGAATAAACACTATTGTCCCATTTCATATGTGTTGTGTGATCTGCATTACCCAGTTTTTAATACCAACAATTCTCTTTATTAATGGAGCAGCACACGGGGATAATCCTGATCAGGCTCTGAAGATGTATTCATGTTTTCCTTTCTGCTGAACTGGTAGATTATTGTAAATGCTGCTGCTCATTCTCAGCGATGTGTAAACCCTGCATCACTGTGTGAGTGGATGGAAGTACCAGCTCGTCGTAGTTGGAGGCGGTGAAGTTGGGGTGTCCATAGGGAACCAGGAGCAGCTGGCCGTAGGAGTGGATGGTGAGGAAACACAGGAAGTCGTCCTTTCGGCTTCCTACGAAGTCCGTCACGGCCTTGGCCTCGGGCTCGGACACAGGGCCCCTCCCACAGTAGGTGTTACTGCAGCAGTTACTTGACACCCCGACCGCTGCCAGAGCCCATAGAGAAGGATTTGGATCAGATGTAGTAGGAACAGCACTTCTTCCATCAACACAAGCAAGTTCACTTCAGACTTTCACATGGTGACATGTAGAGCAACATTTATTACCTCCAGCACAAAGGTTATGCTTTAGTTGTAGTTATAACTCTCTTGTTGAGGAAAAATCATCTTGAATATTTGACAGCAGTAGATTATTTTTAGCTTTGAACGTTATTTGTGCTGCTTAAAATTCTGCAATATCCATACATTTGAATAATTTAGACTGTACAACTAGGACATGTATTTCCTGTAGAAATCATGTGTGAACGCTGAGAGCTGAAATAAAAAGTCAGGATTGTCTAAAAACATGTTAAAATTGTTGACAAAGTACGAAAACGTAGAATACAAACCAAGTCCAGAATGAACCTTTTGAATCTTGAATGTTTTCTGTAGCTCAAAGTGTGTGGAGGCAGTGAGTCCACAAAACTAAACTATAAAAAAGTACTCTAGTAAAAAGCAGTAGAAAAAAGTAGAATATCTTAAACAGTAGTAGTAGTAGAAAAAAAGCAATGTCCTCAAGGAGCCTACATCAGTATTTGTTTGTCCTAGACTGTGATCTCTCCAGACTCCAACCCCAAAACACAACTTTCAGTAAATCTAACTGTCCACTAGAGGGAGACAAAGTTCTTTCAAAGAAACTGAACAGCTAAAAAGTAAAATAGTAAAAAGTGCAATGATAAAAATAGCACACAGTACAACTTATGTGCCCAACAAGATAATAAATACACAAACAATAAAATACTGTGTAAATATCAAAACAATAGTCAATGCAGAGATGTGTCCCCTCACTGGAGGAGATTCAGCCTTGAGTCCATGTGATGTCATCATCATGGCAGCCCAGTGGTAATGTAAGGACTGTCATCCAAACACCCTGCCAACATTTGTCCTGAACGGTCAAACATGGCTGAATCCTCTGCTCTCACTGTGACGAGCTGTAGCTGTATTTACATGTTGCTTTGAAACAGCTGAAAGATGCTGAAACACTAAATGATTCTTTGTTAACGTCAGTGTTTTGATGGCAGCAGATTTAACTGGAAGATGTCGTTGCAGCAACACTCACTTCCCCAGTTGGCATCAAAGTTGCGGTTGAGGTCGGTGCCGTAGCAGCTGCAGTTGGCCGGTCCTGGTGACCTGTTCTTCCTCCACAGCCGAGTCTGAACGGTCACAATGTTCAGAGGTTCAGTCAGCAGTAAATAAAACACATACACAACCTGTCTGTACACATGAAAGCCTTTCTGTGGACTGGTGCTGAGAATGATTACTGCACTCATCAGATGGTTTTATTCCTGGGGTATGGTGAGCATCAGAAATCAATTTCCTCAATGATTGAATTGTAGCTCATTTCAAACTTAACTGGCCTCCCCTGAATCCACCATCTTCCTCTCATATCCTGCTCATGTGTAGCTCCAGATCTGAGCAGTCATTTGATAGCTATGTGTAGAATCTGAACTGACTGTGTTGTCCTTCCAGGAGTACAGGTAGCCGTCTATGTTGAGCACTGGTGTGACGTAGAAGTCCATGTTCTTCATCATTTGTACCATGTTTTCATCAGATTTGGAAGCGTTTAGGATCTGTTTGAAAGAGTCGACACAAACACCAGGTCAGACTGATATCATGAGGTTCGTGATGTTTTTACCTTACCACAGAGAAAACTCACACTGATTTACACTGAAATGTTTTTACCTGATGGACAAAGTACTGACAGAAGGCCGGGGCGATCCATTCCCTGGCATGAATACCACAGTCCATCCAGATCGCTTTCTTCTTCTCTCCGGTGTTCAGGCCGATCTGGAAACAAAATGAAACCTCAGCACAGCTGTGTCCCTCAGGGAGACGCTCATTCACAAAGTGAAACCTGGATCACCTTGAGCAGGCTGATGGTCCTGTTTTCATAGGACCGTCCATAGTCCACTATGCTGACAAGGTCTGGATAGTCCTTCACCATCTGGGACATCCAGGCTGAGATCTGTGAGGAGGAGCAGCCTCAGTGGTCAGAGTGTGTGTGTGTATGTGTGTGTGTGTGTCTGTGTGAGTGTGTGGTGATAATAATATAATATACTGTGTGTGTGAGCAGTGATCAGGTCTTCTCACCTCCACCATTGGATGGTATTTGAAGTAGTCATACTCGGCTCTGTTGGACACAGATTACATGAGATACATGAGATGGTTTCTGTCAGATCTTAACATCACTTCATGTCCTGAGAAACCATCTGTCCTGTTTCAGCAACACCACTGAATTATCCATATGCAGAGCTACTTCCTTTAAAACCACTAACAGCTTATTAAATGTAACAGAGTAACACTGAATATTTCTTCAAGTACCAGCAGAGTTTGAACAAGTGTTTACTTCAGTAAGCTTTGGGGTGTATGCTCCATATGTAAATTAACTGACTCGTATGTGAATTCAAATTAATTGAATATAACTTTACTAATCAGTTCCTCTAAAAAACTAAAATCCTGGCCTAAAGGGACAGTTCCACATTTTAGAAAATATGTTTCTTTGCATCCTTGCTGAGTTGGCTGAATTAGTCTGTATGAAGCAGTAGCCTGAAGACTGTTTGCTTGCTTTAGTTTGAAGACATTCATTCTCTTGAAGACAAGGTTATGGTGTTTATTTCCTCTCAGAAGTCATCCAAGCGCATACTTGTACTGCAACATGTAGGACAGTATCCGCTGGTGGAAAAGTATCTCATCCAGGATGTGTTCACAACCTGAGCGAGTGTGACGGCCTGATTTGAAACGTGACTTTTGAGACTTCAGGACAGTAGCTCCACTCACCTGATTGGTCACTTTGAAATACGAACTGTGAACTTCAATTGGTTGTTTCGTTTGACGTTTCACTGACATGGACGACTGAGACCTTTACTAACCCAAAGAGGAAATGACTCCCAGTTTATTTTCTGAGGCCCTGAAGAATACTTTGTATTTCTACTTTAATGCTTCGTAGAAACACAGCTGGTTTCCCTCCACAGCTGACATATGTTTCTCACAAGATCCTCAAAGACATTCATGCATTTTTTCAGAGAGATGTGTTTGTGCTTGCTGTGATGTCACTGGAGTCCTTTTATTAACCTGAAGAATCTGAGTCATGCTTTATAAATAGCTCCTTGTGACTGAGCAGCACATTATGGTTCATTTGTTTACTTGTTTACTGTGTAACCAGTACTTGGAATAGTTGACACCAGTCAACAATGAAAATAGTCACTGACAAATCCAGTTGTGGTCTGTTGTCATCGGACATGTTTTTCAAAGGAGTGAGGCCCCTCCCTCCTTCCTGTCTGTGCTCAGAGCTGCCAACAGTACAGTGGAGGTCAGTGCTACAGTACAGATGATGATCACCTGTCTGTGTTTGGTAAGAAAAAAATGGCTGTTTAACTTATTTGTAGTTTCTATAATACTGAGGCTGTGATTGGAGGATTTTCTACTTCCTGTCTGTCAGTAGCGAAGCTAAAAGGTGTGGTTTAGATGATCCACCTTTCTTGTCTTGTCTAATTAGCATTGTTTAAACAACCTCATGCTAAATTTTACAGTTGAGCACTAAATAAGAGCTCTTTAATATTTATGTAATTCATAAAGCTATTAGCTGACTAATCGCTTCATTAGTTGATGATTAATCGACAGTAGTCGTCAGTAGCAGCCCTACTGAACATCCTGCACTGTAGCAGTATGTTCTCACCAGTTACATACTGGTGGAGAAATATTTATAATGATGGGTCAGTCAGGTGCTCTTTACAGGAGTAAAGGTGGTGGGCACATGTTGTGACCTTCAGAAGCTTTACACGCTAAGCTAGGCTAAGCTAAGCTAAGCTAGCTGCTGTTCATATTTAGTGTAGCGAGTGTGTTTCTCAAAATATTCAACTACACCTGCTCTGACCTGCTCCAACGCATTGATAATAAATCTGTTACATCTGTAATCGCTGTTTTTGTTAATAATTAGTCTGTGAACTATTTTATTAATTTATTAGTCTTTCATCCGGTCATTAAAATACTTCAAAGTACTGATCACAGTACTGATCATCTAGTAAAACCAGATCTTCAGTGTTTGATGTACCAGCTGATAGTCCCACCAGCAGGTGAACCCACAGAAATGCTGACAGATTTAAAGAGCATATTATCATGTAAGACTCTAGACTATTTTTCAATTAGAGTCATTTTTGCCAAGAATACACCTGTAATTTAAATTCAACTAGTAAAGCACTGGGAGATCACAGACCTCCACCAACACAACATCTCCTTCATACTGTGACTTCCACCAAAGATATTACTAGTATTAGTCTGGTGTTTATTTATATCAATATTAGCTCCACAGCGTCGTGGCTGTTTAAAGATGTCTGTTGCATGTTTCTAGATTCATTTGTTTTTTTATGATGCAAGTTTCAAAGATGGATTTTTTCATATTCTGGATCATATTATCTGAAATTATTCCTTTATCCAGATCAATCTTTGATATATTGTAGACCATGTTAGAAACTTGTCCTGTATTGTTTTTCAAAGTGTCTTGACCATTCTTGGTGGAGTCATCTGTATAAATGTAGCATATGGTCCTATCTCCCAATGTTAAAGAATCCTTCAAAACATTCCTGGATCCAGACGGTGATCCAGATCACTTCCAAAATCTAATCATTTGTTCCTGATCCCCATCTGGACAAT
>OOFC01010581.1:1107-13274 GCA_900323345.1 Pseudochromis fuscus
TTTAACTTCTAATGGGTATTTTTCCAATCTCTTTTTTCATAGGAACAGTATTAAGAGCAGTTCCACACAGAAAATATTTCCCCTTTTCCCTCATTGTTCACTGACCTATATATCTATAACCCATATTTTCAGGTTCCCTGTTCTGTTCATAAGGTCCATTGAGCAGCTGCTGTGGAGCTTTCAGTCTGATCACAGGGAGACATGAAGTTGTCTCTGAGCCTCTGATGAACCCACAATCCACATGGGCTTAAGACTTTTTTTAGTTTAATGTTTGCTCCTGATCTTGATAGCATTTACTATCTGTTGGCTTTGGACCCCAGACAAACACAGAGTTTGATGTCATCACCCTGGGCTTCAGGAAAACTGTGATGGCCATTTGTCACTATTAATAAATGATTAATCAGCTAATTAAATCAGTAAGGAGATTAAAGGTTTCTCAGCAGAGTTGAGAAGAATATCAACGATCACAACATTCGAGCAGGAATCAGGAGCTCCACAGCCCTCAGTGACAGCAGCACCACTGCTCACACTCTGCTGAGTCTGGATCACACATGCTGGTTCCTGCCTGATGTGCAATGACATAGGAAATACATTTAAAAGCAGGGAAACACCTGATCAACATCTGCTTTAATTTAGTACGCTGCGGAAAAAAATCTGTAATTTTACAGAAGGATTTTTTAAAAAAATATTAATTAAATGACAAAAGTAGACAGTATATTTAAATGTCTAATGTAAAATAGCATGGTAAACCTGTAATTAGGAATAACCATAAAATTTCCATTTTTAAAATTAAAAATTTGAGTTCTCTCAAAAAGACTGTTAATATACCTTCACAAATGACACACTTGTTTTTCACATAAAGGGGATAAAGTCATGTTTAATTAAAAAAAATAATTACAATTAATCAACAACAACAACAACAACAACAACAACAATAATAATAATAATATATTTTATATAATAGAAGTTGGTCACAATTTCCATTTTGATTTTAAAATTTTACTATAATTGGTGAATTGATACATATCTTGTAAAATTATTTAAAACCAAAACACTGAATTTTTTCAATTTTATTGCACAAATTTTTCATTAAATAATTAAAACCAAAACTATAAATTGTATTTACATGTAAAATGTCTGAGTTTTAAAGTTGGGATTTCTGTTAATTTACAGTATTTTTTGGTGCCACAGCTGCTAAGAATTATTTTCAGTTTATTTTTTTTAAGTGTACCTGGCAGGCATGTCCTACATTCACAGCAGGTATAAGTAGGTTCTGTGCAGCTCATGCATGTGAGCTCCTCCTGTTATAGTCAGAGATTGACCCGGGGAGTGAGGATAATGAGCGACATCCTCTGGTCTCATTGTGTCCAATAATGATAGTTATAGTTATAGTTGTGTTAAAGCTTTTTATATATAGTATTCAGTAGAGCTGAGGATTTAGCTTGTCCTAATTATGAAGAGGAAAACAAGCAAGAGTAAAAGTTAGTGGGTTATGTTTTTTTTTTTTCATGTTTCTGTAGCATCACCTTTTTCTTGAAAAATTTACACTAGTAAGAAGAAAACAGACAAAACTAAACTAAAACTCTTTCATACAAATTAAGCAAAAATACTCTAACTTCAGCAGAAAGTTGTGTATTTATGTGGACTCCCACTGCTCATAGTCAGAAGCTTTCAGAAGGAGAAATCTATGACATTCAGTAATTCTTAGATACAAAGAAAAGGAAAGATGTTGACAGATTGTTTCTGAAAATCTTTCAATATTCAGCGAGAAGTTTTGGAGCAAGTCAAACTGACTTTGTTAAAACAACTTGAAAGCACGGTTTCAATAGATTTTTCTATGGTTTGTGGCACCCAGATCAACTCTGAGATGGAGCAGAGCTGGACCACCTCTGGCTAAACTAAAAGGTCTAGTTCATGTTCTGCATGGTTCAATCTGCCTCTGACATTTTTCATCTTAATAGTGACAGGATGAGATTTTGACTGCCGAGCAAAATGCCTCACAGTCCCAGTAAAAAAAACTGCTATCAATACACACGTTGTGCTGAGCTTCCAGAGATGTCCCAGTAGTATTACACACACATTTATTCATTGCTGCTCTCGCTACAGTGGTCTGAGAAGAGACTCTGTGTGTTTATGTTACCTACAGTAGTGTTAGAGCACGGATGGATGGAAGTCAAACTCAGAGAGAGGGAGGGGGGTGGAGGAGTAAGAAGCTGAGAAACAGATGTGCAAATGTAGCAGCGCTGGGGTAAAGGAGGTTTTTATCTTTTGCCCTTTGCCTTGGATGTCCTGAGTGGCTGCTATGAAGGTCTCAAATTACCCCTGAAGAGGGTCAGTTTGGCCTTTTAAGAATTCAACATGTCCTCCAGAAATAAAGATCAGAGGCAACAAGTGACTTCTTGTTGGCTTTGATCTTGTCGTCCATGTTAACATATACTGTATGTGGATGTCTTCTCACAATCCATCTATGTTAAATCACTGGTTATGTGTCTTGCAGTACTTATAAAAACATTACTTTAAATCAGAACAGGATGCTTATATTTCATAATTTCCACTGAATACAATAATTACAATAACTGTTAAGAATACAATCCAATGCAAATTGCTTTGAATGTTGTTTTTTGTATCCAGAAAACTAATTAAATAGTGATTACGACATCATCTAAACTGCTGAGATGGAAAGTGTCAATTTTGCCACAAGAACTGCAAAATAAACTGTACTTATGAGTAAAGTCTGAAACAATGACAGCAAATTAACACCATTACAGCAACAGAAACTACAAACTTCTTAACCTTACTGTAATAATTTAGTTAATTAAAAGAAGTGATTCTAACTGGCTACCAAAAGGTAACCAAGTAATAATTTTTTAATTAAAAAAATTCTTACAAACTACAGTTTACATTTGTAAACCTGGTATGACCATAGAAATATGTAGCATACACACAGATATAGTTTTTTAGTTGAGCAGTGAAAATGCAGCTACAATAGAGGAGATCACACATCCTGAAGCATGTGTCAGTGAGGAGGTCTCAGGTTGAAAGAAATAATTAGTTTAAGCTACACGTCTTCTAAACCTATGATGAAGTGGCAGTGAAAAGTAAGCTCAGCCACTTTAAGTACAGGTGTTTGAACACCAGCTGAGCAAAGAGGATTGTGTAAAACCGACTGCTGCCAAGAAAAAAGGATTTTCTTTTTTTGGGTCTGGAACATGAAGCGATGAGTAAAAGTTTGAAATATCTCAGTGTAACTGCCAACAATTTCTCTGATTCAGAGAGCAGGAATGGTACAGTTCTTCAAGCTGTCATCATTCAAGGCTCTGTCACTGGTGACAAGTTACCAGGTCCGGTGTACTTATTATCAAAGACAGGCAGGAAAATACATCATGCCAACCTGGTTTCTTGATCAGTACAAGGATTTTATTGTACTCAAACGGCCTCCACAATCACTGCGTCTCAGTCCAACAGAGCACCTGTGGGATGTGGCGCAATCATGAAGGCTAATATCTCTGAGGGATGTTTCCTGCACCTTTGGACAAGAACAAATGTTCCAGAAACACAGAGAAAGAAACATCAACCTAAAAGATATACAGCAGCACCATCAACAAGGTGGTGGAAACCCTGTCCACATATTGTGTTGTGGTTTTATGGACTCCTGTTTTAAAAAAGGTAGTTGACTCTCCTGTGCACGAAACATTAAAACTAAAGCGAAGAAAAATGGTGTGATGTGGGTGTTTTTGAAAGGTATGGAGCTGCATTCCTGCATATGGAGTTGAATAATTGGTGAAAATGACTAGTTTGCTCAGTGCTGAAAAGTGAAGGTAGAGTTTCATCCATCATGAATTACAATCAGTGAGTTGTCTGATCAGTCCCTAATTCAGAGTCATAAAGAGCTTCTTCAGCAGGAGTCTGGGATTAAACAGAGAGACCAGAGCAATGGAAACAGTTTAAATCCACAGCAGAATTACATGGGTGTGTCTAAGAAACCTGGTGCTGGCTGAAAACTGAAAATAAAGTGAACTGAGTACACAGTACACAAAATAATGCAATTAAACAGACAGCACTGAGAGGGAGACTGTATTTAAATCATTACATTTCTGTAAAAAACAAAACAGTGATTTAGAAGAGATTAAATACAATTTACACACATTTCAATTAGCGAATAAATGAAAATACCTTTGATTAATTCTTTAAATTCTAACAACATTTTGTACATTGTGATGATCATATTCTCAATGACAGGTGTTTGTGCTGAGGAACACTCCATCACAGTGTGACTGGTCACTGTGCCACCTGAAAACCAGTACCAGCTGCTCCTCCAGTCAGCCGTGTACTGTGTGTTTGTGGCACACGGAGTAACCAAAGCGATCTGCCTGTACCGAGCACTGTGTGTGAACATATATCTAAGTGAGGTGGTGCAACTTCTTGAAACCTGCAGGTCTGGTTACAACCCTCCTTGGTCCAATTAAAGTAACTAATTTGCAGACCTGCTTCAGCTATTTCAGCTTAAAAGATTCAGAAAGGCGATGGTGTAAACAACCATCTTTTGAGGGAACAGTCATGTTGCTGACTGTTTGTATAGCTGTGATGCATTTAGGTGTAGAATTTAAAATACTGTGATGCCTTTATTTTTTTTTTAATTTGATGACTAAACTGTGTTGAATGAGCAAAAACAAATCTACACAATGACGCTCTGTGTACATCACATGGTATCCACAAGCTGTAATGCCTGATTGCCATTTCAAAGCAGAAAAAAAACTAGCTATAAAGATAGCCAGAAAATGCATTCCTATTTAATTAGAATGAGACCCAAAGCAAAAGTTGGCAGTGTTGGTTTTGGCAGCTCAAACAGTGTACTTGTCCTCTCCTTGCCTCTGTGCTTTGTGGTAATGGGTGTAGCTGCTGTACAGCTCATTGAACACCTCTCTGACTCCCATCTGCAGCCCGGCCGTCAGAAACTTGATATCCTGCTCCCTACACAGGTCCAGTATCCGATAGATGCCCTCAGTTAGATGCAGCTTCACGTCTGGTCGCAGAGTAACCTGGAGGGGCGACGAAGAAAGACAGGACGATAATGTTTGTTTTTTATAAATCACATCTTTGTTTTACATGTCGATATTCCATCAGTAGGCTTAGCTAAACATGGCAGTGATGATCTTTTCTGTTTCACACTCAGCCACGTGCACGTTAATAAGGTCGTCTTTTTATGCTAACGTGATGCTGTATGTGGCAATATGCTGCAGCCTGAGGGACAGCCTGAAGCAAACATATCAAGCCATAAATTATGTGTCAGAACAGCTGAATATTCATTTAGGTTTTAGATTCAAGTTTAAATTAGAGAGACATCAAAGGACCCACGACATCATCTATCCTGGCAAACCTACATTATTGTAAACACTCTGAGGAACCATAAGTACAAAAGGTAAACATCAACCAGTTCATTACACGTGTGTGAAACTCAGCAAATATTTAAAGACAGCTAGTGACAAAGAAATGGTCCATAAACCTGCATCCAAACTCCCTGAGGCAACATAAAAACATTATTGTTATTGACTCAGTGCAGAGGACATGTGATACTCTGCTTTGCTCTTTGTGTCTCTGCTGCTCTGAACTGAATGCTCATTATCTTTATTACTGCTTTTTATTTTTAAACCACACTGAAGCTCACATCCTAAATCCAACAGGAGCTTCTGTAAACAGATCCATATTTGTATAAAGTAATTCAGTCTGCACAGTCTTTATACTGTTACAGAGCATTGTCTGGTGTGCACTCCCCAGCCAGCAACACAATCTAGTGGAGCTCTTTTTTTCCAACCACATGCACGTGTACAATAGCTAAACAACAATTATTCTGCTCAGTGAACCCTGCAGAACAAGCCAGGAGGATATTCAATAGTGGCTGATTATTCACCTGTGTTACAGTATACCTCCTCACACCTGATGCTATCCACAGTGACCACAGCCCTCAGACCTTTGGCATCAAACATGACAAAGAGTGAGGAGGTGATGGCGGCTGTGTGCAGGTGACTGTAGCTCTTAAATGATTCAGTTGAAACCTCGTCCAAATAATGACATGTTATACAGGGAACAACATGTTTTCAGCAAACAAAACTAACCAATCAACTCTCATGTGGAGCTGTAGGATTGTCCCAATTCTAAATGCTGTTTTAATACCTGGATCATTGTTGAGGTATAAAAGCTACTGCTCAGTGATGTCTGCTCATACTGACACTTGTCCTCTTTATGAAAACTTTTTTCTTTAAACCAGTATACTACAAGAAGAATACAGCTATATACAGTAGGTAAACAAGCCTTGACCATCTACTGGATCTGCTAAATTATATCCTGTAACATCTGGATAGATTAACACAAAGAAACATCATATGACACAATCATATTACAGTGCGTTGACCTCACCGAAGGATTTGTTATCTGTACCTATGCTTGTTATCTGCTGCTGTTCTGACTATTTGCTGCTACAAGTGCACTACTGGCACTAAAGTTAAATAAAAATATTGAAAAAGGTTGCATTTTAAAGGAGGGAGTGCACCCAATTTACACATCAAAGTCTTGCATACACTACAAAGTCAAAGTCACTACATACACCCCATTGTGTCTCCACTACTGCAAGTCTGATAATTGTCCCCAAGTACTGCATCTCCAACTGTCAGTGTCTGAATTTTATTGTTGGTGTTGACCATAGACTGGATGTAGAAATAGAAGAAACAACCCGGTCTCAAAAATGGGACCAATGTAGAAGTGCAAACCAGTGCAATACCCCCGATGGCCACTAGATGCTACCTTCAAAAACTTCAATTGGCTTCATTTAAAAATTGATATTTTCAATTCGGAAATACTCCGTCAATACATTTTTTTTTACAAGTCATTTTGATGTCATTAGATGAAGGCAACTCTTCTTCTCAGTGATCTGGTGGTCCATCTGAAAAATATTTAAGGTTTCCAATGAAACCAGATCTGAACTCAAGTCTCATACACGCTGGACAGTGTCAACAGATTCACGAGTCAGAATCACCTTGTCAGCCCTCGCTTCATGTCCAAATTTGGTCACTTCTGGATCCCAACAACCAACATGCGGGCATTCAAATACCCTGAATCCACACACTAATGGGTGAGGCCACATTAGCTTTGTTTTTTCCATATACAGTCTGTTTTTGAATAAATGAAACAGTGATTCTCATCCTGTTGTTGATTCTCATCAGGTTTTCATTAAATAGTCCATCGTGATTCAGACATTGTTATAGGAACACAATCTCAGTTTTCAAAGAAATAGCAAGTCTAACTCCTTCAATATAAAGAGAAACTCCACCGGCATAAAAATTGTACTTTTCTTGCTCCACTTTTGTCTCATAACATCTGGCTGCTGCATGGAAGTTCAGTTCCAGATAAAAGCCATTAGAAGCACTTCTGACACAGAGATGGGTAAATTACCTCTGACTTACAAAGAGGACCACCTCTGTGAAACACTCCATTAAAAGCACAATACAAATCCAATTTCAGGATTATTACATGGTTCACACAGAGCCCAAAGTCTCCCAAACACCTTTTCCACTCTGTCTGTCTTCCTGTCTGTCTGTCCAACAGTCTGGTTGGGTACTTTCATGTCTTCCTCTCAATGTGTAACTCTGCTGGAAACTGCTGAGTCAGGCTGGCGTCATGTTAAGTACAGTCTGGCAGTAAAGAGGAGCCTCGCTCACGAGCCAGACGTGACTCACTGCGCTGAGGGAACATCCAGCCTGAAGCTTCACTCCGGCACATGGAGTTACAGTAATCCTGGACCTGTTCGCTCAGATTTGTGAACATCCACAATTTGGCCAGTGGAAATAGTTCCCATCTCTTGCTTCTGAGCGTCAGCGTCTCCGTCACTGAGCTCAACGTCTACCAGACAAACTGAGCTGGATCAAAGGATCAGCTGCGATTCTGCTGCTACTTCGATATGTATGTGTGTATTTGTGCATGTGTGTGTGTGCATGTGTGTGTGTGTCACTCACAGCTGTAGAAAATCACAGGGGATGACAGATGGTTCGGATGTGGAGCGGTTTCAACTTTTTTTTTTTTTTTTTATGATACTGTGTTTGAAGGAGACTGCGTGTACTGTGTGCTGACATTTCACTGCTCAATAACCAAATCATAAAACTATCAGAAAGAATCATTTTCCAATGCAAATATTGGCAAAGTAAGACATAGAGAGCATTCATAATGTGCCTGTGTGAGTACCTTCTGCAGCTCTGTGACATACTGAGCCACCATGAAGGCTGACAGTGTGGTGAAGCTCTCAGCAGTAACAGCTATGTGAGAGTACATCCTCTCTATCAGCCTGGAGCACTGCAAATACATGTCACCGTCTGCACCTTCAGAAAACAGATTGATATTAATTCATTAATGAAGTTTATTCATTTAGACATGGCATGCATGACTTGGTTTTCTTTTTCAAGGTATGATATTTATGATATGTCTTGAATGCCTGCAACAATAGAAAACAACAGACTTGAAGTGCAGCTAAAAATCAATGCATCAAAAATGACTTTCACATCAAGCCTTACAACAGAATTGTTTCTGTGGTGACTGAGTAGACACTGCTGCAACAAATGCCTGCAGCTTATAGTGAAATTTTAACTGCAACTGAATCAGAACTGTGAAGACTCTTCATCTACTTTCGGGAAGCTGCTGCTGTCAAGTAAACACAAAAAACTGCCAGCAGTGTTATTCTTTGTTACATTTCAAGGACTTAAGGAAACCAAACCACAAGCCAGACCCTGATTTAAGTAATTTACTGCCACATGCTCAACCACCAGCATTTCATTGTGCATTCTCAGGTGTAACCTACCTAATTGACCAAGTAAGTTAAATTTTTAAAAAGATGATGCTGTATGGATTACCCGTGTCACTGTCTCCTCTCTGCCGACCCTCCTGCATGATTGATGCCACCAGACGATAGAAGACATTTAGGAAGGACGGAGCAGCGTTGAGCATCACCTGGAAACACAGAGAAGGATACAGTCATACAAGTATCCAAGTGTCCTCAGGCAGGGGATGGATTAGAGACAAAATAATGAAACACTTCTTCCAATCTAATGTTCTGATGATGGTAGTGAAGACCTATGTCTAATAAGTCCAAAATCTTCCACAGGTGTTCAGCTGGGTTGAGACCTGGTGACTCTGCAGGCTGTAGAAAATAATCCACATAGTTTTCATAATCATCAAACCTTTCAGTGCCACCTTTATTCCTTATGAATAGAGGCACTGTGCTGCTGGAAGAGACCACTCCCATCACATAGAAACCGTTGATCACAGGATAAAAATCACATCAACAAAATCACTCAGAACAACTTTGTATTGATTTGCAGTTCCTTCAGAATGGGATCAAACCCTGCCAGAAAAATGCCCCCACAGCTTAACAGAGCCACTGTTTGGATCAACCATTCAGATTTGTACAACTCTTCTGGTGTATGCCTGACATGCACTCAAAAATAGATTAAAGGAAAACTCACCCGATCCTATCACATTTTCCACTGAATTCTCACATGTGCATTGATCTATGTCCTGTGGCCCTGCAGTAACATCTCCTCCTCTGTAACCATCAATGGATTATTCTTACTGATCACATCCTGACCGATATTCTCAGTCACCTGAGGAAGATTTGCTCTGCTGCTTCTTCTTACACACTGCACTCATGCAGGAGCACGGCAGTCATCACATGTGTCCTTCTCACAGATCTACATACAGTGTAGTGTTCCCCTTGAAACACCGGACCAGCTCCTGTCCTTCAACACTGAACCCTCTCTGAAACTTATCTTCTTACCATCTTTATACCAAATCAGATTGTTTCTTATCCCTGCTACAAAACATGACTTGGTGTTAACTGCTTCATTGTACATTGTATTGCTGTGCACCTGTATGGTCTCCATTTCTTCTGTTTCTCCACTAATTTATTCCGGTTTTTCCTTCAATCTGTCACCAGCCTGCATATGGTGTAGACTTTTCCTTTTGCACACAGACTGGTAGAAAAGCTCAGTCAGTTGTTTAGACCCTGACATTCGTGGGCGAGGTGGTACATTTATTCTTGACTTTTTGGTATATTACTCCATATTCATAGGATGAACCCTGCTCAACAAGACCAACTGATGTCATGCGGTTACAGAGCATAAGAAACCTTTGCAAAAAGAAAAAAAAAAAGGGGGGATTTCTAGATGTTACAGAGGAGGAACAGAAACATTTCTTAATTTGGCCAGAGCAGTCCTAAAATATATCAATCTATTACATCACTTTCCCTGATTGAGCCATAACGGAGCAGCCATAAACCTACAGCTCACAAAATGACTGAGGGTAAAATGTCTGATTCCCACGAGAGCTACGTTTGCATTTCTGTCCATACCTCTCTGCTCTGGTCTCTGTTCAAGGCCTGCACTGGACCGAAGGAAGGATGGAGAGACACACAGAATATAAATGAGGGAGGGATGATGTCACCAGCTCTGGTTGGAGCTCAGCAATGGTTTCCATCAACCTAAACCCACTCCATGCCAGCCTGCCCTGCATGCCAGCTCCCCTACCTCTCCTCTCCACCTCCTCCCTTCCTCCTCTCCGTCCTATCACACCTCCTCTCTCCAGATCACACCCCTCTTTTCCATTTTGTTCTGAAACTTTCCTCGGGTATCGCATTCCAATCAAATTATCCCATTTTGTATAATTTGTCTCCATCTCCAGCTTCTTCCCTCAAGTCTTTATCACTTATTTCTTATTCGCCTTTCTCCCTCTATAAACGTACTCAGATTTTTATATCCTCTGCTTCTTTTCTCCTCTCAGTTGTACCTCCCCCCTCCATCTCTGCTGCTGGTCTCCTTCACTGATGTCTTTTGTCCTCACAAACATCTGATGTGAGTTAGCTGGCTCCTGGCCTGTTTTATTCAATGCAGCTGCCCCATTTCAGTCCTGCTCGGTCACTGTTTCTCAACCAAAAACAAAACACTGTCAACCTTTAAGACAGTGCACTGAGAAACTGAAAAATTATCACATTATCACCAGCATAACAAAAGACCCTGTGTAGGCTGGGAATGTTGCTGTTCCCATGTGAAACTTTTTGTATTTCTTTCTTCAAACAAACAAAAAAAAATGCTGTTTCTTTTTGAGCTTTTTGGTGAAATGCAAAGAGTTCCAGTAAAGGCTGACAATGTGGAGGTTATGCGGTTTTGATGCAGCTGTAGCATGACTCCGGTGAGCTGCAATATCCTTTGGTTGAATGCGACATTCCTCTGGGGCATCCAGTGAGCTCAGCAGCAGCACATTTTCTTCAAATTATGGATTCAAACCAGCAGCCTCGACCTATAATGACCTTCTTTTCACAAGGTTTGGTTTCATAAATGTGGGGGACAGTGCAGTCACAGATTTCAAAAACGATACAGAGGTAATTTTATTCTTCAGTTGTATAAATGTATCTAAAATTGATAGATAATTAAAATTGTGCTCATGTTTTCCATACTAATACAACAACACAGCAAAACACCTGGAATCATTTAAGATCTGACACGTTTTGATACATATTATTTATCAATATCAATATTAATACATTTTGCTAAACACTATTAGATAAATGTATTTATTCTATACTCTACAAAATGCTGGGTTGTTTTAATCCAAAACTGGGTAAATATTGGACGATCTATACACTGGGTTAATTTAATGGAGTAAGATGGGCTTAAAAACAATAAACTGTTGCGTAAAAACAACCAATCTTGCTAAATTAACCCAACATGTAGCCAAGCAAATATTAACCCAGTTCTGAGTTAAAACAATCCAGCATGTTATGTGTGTGCGCATTTTATTTTTACTACATAGATCAGTCTTTTACTGCACTGTCTCTGATTATTCATCAGATGATGTCTTTTTAAGAGAATAATCTGTGTATTGAGACAGTTTAATTAAACCCAGAAGAATTGGAGGAATTTTAGCCTTGAGTGGTGTCCTCAGTTTTACAAGTGTCTGCAGATAGCCTCAATAAACTCCACCAAGAAGGTACTGTAGCCTGTATGTCACCTGAGAGGCACAGCACAGGTACACAACTCACCTGCGACTGAATAAAAATCTGATATGCCGTGATACGCACAATAATAAGTGATGATGGGGGGGGGGGGGGAGGGGAAAAAAAAAAAAAAAAA
>OOFC01010581.1:13294-34665 GCA_900323345.1 Pseudochromis fuscus
CAAAAAAAAAAGAGAGGGGGGGGGGGGGGGGAAGTGTAAAAAAAAAAAAAAAAAAGTATCGTTATTTTTTAATTATCTGAGCAGGAAAACTGTGGGATTTCAGGATATTAGAGTTCCTCAGCAACTCACTGTCTCCTGACATCACGAAGGTCTGGACTTCAATCAAATTTAGTGTTTGATGTTTGTATGTTGTCCCCGTGTCTGCTCCATGAGGGGTTTAAACTTTAGAAATACTGTAAGCGTGATTAAGTGTCACAGTCTCACAGGTTGTTTTTATCTTTAACTGAATTACAGATAAAGAAAGTTACTTAACCATTTTGATTAACTGTGTCAGTATATTTCTAGGTAACACACATGGTGATATGGTTTATAGAGTAAAAGATTTTTAGTGCATGCAACAGTATTTTCACAGATAAAAATGTCATTTTAGATATTATTGGCATCCAGATAGTAACGCCTTGTTTTTTCTTTTCCATCCAGGCTTGCTGGATCCCTCACTCCACCAGCTGCTCCTTCATTTGTCTGTTCATACCTTAGGATGACACTGGATGATGGAAAACAGCGCCTCATGGACGGCCAGGAACATGGACTGGTAGACATGTGGGGTCATGTGGTCGAGAGGCACAGACTGGAGCGCCCCGAGTACCAAAGTCACATGGTGAGGGTTGGTGATGAGCCCCTCCCCCTGGCGTAGCAGTGATGTTATTGACGTCACCGTGGGAACGGTAAAGGGGAGGGTCAGAGAGACGTGCTGACTGGATGATCTCACCAACACCTGGGACACAGGAGGGGAAACCACACAGTGAAAGTTATGGAGGAAAAACGCATTAAAACATGGAAATGAGAGCAAGCAGTCCACACACAAGACAGAGATCTTCTTCATGAGTTTCCAGAGGTAATTAATACTACATGGAAAAGGACCTATTATGCTAATTTCCAGATGTATATTTGTAGTCTTGTCTTCTTCTACAGTAGTTTTGTATAGACTGCAGTTCAAAAGAGTCCATAATTATTCTTTACTGGCCATTTATGCAGTCCCTCATTGCCGTTTTAACCCTCTCTCTCCCTTCTCAAGAGCCCACTTTCTTCTGATTGGCTACTGTCAGGGACACTGACAGGAAGTGAAACCTGAATCTCCAACAGAAGACTGTAAACATACAAAGTAAGGTAATGTTGTTGACTAGAAATTCAAACTTTTCAAACCAGTCCGAACATGTTTGAGTCTGAATCTCATCCAGAATCTGAAAGCACCAAACACATAACAGTGGATTCAGTATTTTAATAATGAGGCGTATCTAAAATGTTTTCTATGCATGTCCATATCAGTTGGTGTACGTGTGGGAAATGCTTGAAAATGCAAATAAAGTTGTAAATGTTTGCTGTCAGGAAATAAGGAAAAATGAATGGAGCTGGTCAAATGTTGCTGTACTGTGGGAATCTCAATAAGCCTTGGTTATTGGCCATATGTAGTATGAAGAACCAACATTGTACCTTGAACAGAAACCATGGAAAAGTATAATAGGTCCTCTTTAAATATGAAACTGATGAAAACACAACAGACTTTTTCCACAGCAGGTATTTGGCTTGCTGAAGTGTCACTAATGGTAACAATAGCTATGTTCAACACAAGTGTCACAGTGAACCACGAGAGCATGATGTGCAACACCAGCACCCTTTCTCAATGGAACTGCTTGTTTGTTTCCCATTGAAATACCATTAGAATATTGTTACTAAATTATGATGTTATTGTGATCTGCTGCTATACAAATTAAAACAAACTGAAGCAACTAAATGGCGTTGAGCTATCACTAAAATATTCATTTACACTTGTTCTTTTCCTACAGTGACTCCAGTGAAAAAAGGTAAATCAAATTATGATTAAAAAAAAAAACCAAAAAACTTTTTTGTATGGTACTACTTTTCAACATTTATCTACAACATGCTGTTCAAGAGCTGTTGAGAAAAAAAACTACTTATGTAAGAATGAGTCTCACAGTGTTTGAATATTTTAGAAGAAATACATATGTAACAGATAACACATGGACACTGCGAGTGTGGGTAACAGAGGATGGTTATCATATCTTAATACAGACCATACACTGACCAAAAGAGCCTCATCGAAAAGGATAGTGAACAATCATTCCAACATCAGCAGTTCCAATATCCAATATGAGCAGACTTTTATTGTCTTTTGAGCTGCTGAGTCACTTCAGATGCTGTCACATGCACTTCCAGCACAGCATCACTAAAGTGATTACTAATGTAAGGCTTAAGAACATACTGTCAAATACTCGCAGTATGGAGCTGTCTCCTGCCTGTCTCAACATTTCTGTACAAATTAAACTGAGAATTCCAGCTTTGGGGCTACCTTCTTCTTTCATCTACACATAGAAAAAAAGATTTAAATCACTGAATTATTAAAATGTAATGACAGTCATTTCACTGCCAGTATGGAAGAATTCTACTCAGCGAGGGCCTTTTTCAGTCATCTCTTCAGACTGAGGCTTCAAACTGAAAGACGGTTCTACACAGAAACCAGCAGATCCTCATTCCAGTGATTTCACACTGGGAGTGTTAATTGATGGGAACGTCTTTTTCTGTGAAACGTCCAATTGAACAATGCACTGACACAGATCTGTGATTACGCTGTTTAAATTCTTTTAGATTGAAAGGCAGCGCCTCCTGACAGGGTGGCAGAGAAAGTGCAGTCATAAAAAAATATATTTTCTTTATCATCCTTAAACACTGTCCCCCATGTTTGAGTTGAAGGATTTGGTGGTTTAACATTATAAAGGCTTCCTACAGGTTACAACAAGTTAAATTTAAGACTTTTTAAAACTACTTAGAACAGAATTTAATGCCCATTTCACAGCCACACTGGCAAAAATATGTAACTCCTAAAATTTAGGAAAAAGTATTTATTCACATCAGCAGAGACTGAATATTGCATACATACTGTACATAGACCTGTGTGTGTGTGTGTGTGTGTGTGTGTGTGTGTGTGTGTGTGTTCATTTCTCACCAGGGGCTGCAAAGTTAGTGAAAATTGCTTCCTAATTTCAATACATATTGTCGGGTTGGAACAGGTGGGACTGAGTAAACTAATGTTACTTTCTTTGCAGCTTGGACATTTCCCAGACACACTGAAACTCAGTACAGCGAACAAGTTTATAGCAACATAACTTCACCCTTTAACACCAAGCGTATCATTGGCGATACTAGCATAAACCAACTTATTGTAATTCCTTTGCCATTTGGGCTAGCGACATGAGTCCAGCTGATTCTGAAAGCTGACAAGTGTAGCGTTTCATCCATTACATACATTACGACAGTAATGCAGGGGAAAGGAGTCATGTCCTGATGTGCAGTGGTCCGTACATATTACCCATATTACGGTAGTGTACGGAAGCCCATGCCTGTGACTAACATATTCTCACTGAAGCCTGCTGTTTGTTTTCAACTGCATGTGTGTGTGTGTGTGTGTGTGTGTGTGTGTGTGTGTGTGTGGTCTTCTCACCACCATAGCAGATATGATCTGTGGTGCAATGAGCCACAGAGCTTTAGAGCAGGTCTCAGGTAACTGACAACAGGACAGCAACTTAACGATGGTTACTGCAGACAGCACCTCCTGGAGAACAATGAGAAGGGGGAGAGTTAGAAAACAATGTATTATTCACCTTAATAAAAAAAGAAGCAGCAGATTCTCCCTCCCATCAAGTAAAAGGAGCTTTTTATCAAAAACATTATAATACACTCAATAAATTTATTGAGACAAAATCTATTATGTACAAGTTATCACATCTTGGCCTCACCCTGCAGTCTCCTGCACTCAGCTTCCCAGAGTCCAGTCCTTCTCTGATCATCATCAGCAGCATGTTGAACCGACTTGTCGTACTTTTCTCCACCAGGTGGCGCAACAGCTCCTGCACAGCCGGCTCCAGCTCACTAACATCAGTCAATGACAGCCAAGGAGCTGAGAGCGAAGTGATCATGTGTTAAATTCAGGGTAATATTGAACCATTAAAAACAGAACCCTCCATCCAGTCAATACAAAAGTCAGTCTTTTAAGTAACACAATATGTTATTAATATCCTTGAATTTAATCAACTTGAAATTTCTTGATAAACAGAAGTTAGTAGCAGAATCAGACATCTGTTATATTTGTGAAGCTGCAGTGAAACCCTGCTTCAGTTGTAAACTTCTATTTTCTCAGCAAACAGAGGTAATTAATGAAAAAACCTGACTACACTGGTGAATCATATGCTATATGTTTTGAATATAGGTCCATGTACCTGTCAGCAGTCTGTCCACGTTCTGTAGTATCTGAATATACAGCTCATCCAACTCCTTTCCTCCTTTCTTAGCCTCTTCATGCTCTTCACTCTCTCCTCCTCCTGTCTTCTCCACCGCTTTGTAAAAAGCAGACAAGAAATGCAGAGAAGAAACCAGGAAGTCCATAGGCCTGGGAGCAGAGTTTATTTCTCTGAGGATCTGCTGACAGAATCTCTGATAAAGGATCATGTGGGTCAGGTTCAGTCGGGTACTGTTCTGCTTGTTCTCGTCCTCTACTGACAGCAAGGACAGTTCGCAGTGCAGCATGACAGTAACAACTTCGACCACAAAGGCCTGACCGAGGATGCTGGCGGGCTGGAGCTTTAGGACGGACTCGATAGCGGGTCCCAAGGAAGAAGTTGTTCTTTTGAGCATCTGGGTTAAAGTCTGATCCAATAGTTTGCTTCTACCCAAGTTAGAGGTCAATACCTGGGAGAAAGAGCTCAGAGACGCCAGCAGGAGATGAACAGACAACATGACTGCTCCTGAACTGAATACAACAATGTGCCTACTTCCCATTTCCTTACTGGAAAGATAGGAAGTAAACTGGTCCAGGTTGAGTCGAACGCTGCTGTTCCTGGTTATAATCAACTGGACCAAGGACTTTATGAAGCTCTGTAGCGCTTTAATTACATCCAACCAATCAGAGCTGCATGTGGTTTGAACTCTTGCCCTGTTGGTTTGCCAGAGGAGAGACGACACTGCAGCCTCGAGCAGAGTGCCACCGTGGATGAACTTCAAAACACTTTGAAAGTTTCTACCCTCCAGGAGACAAGCAAGAATCTGAAGCAGCTTCCCCAGAAACAGAGCATCACCTGCAGAATCAGGAGGGTCCATGGCTATCTGGTCTGGCTGACCGGAGGTGGAGGTGAGAATGAAGAGGAGGAGGAGGAACACAGCAGTAAGATCCTCAGAGCTCATCCCGTCTGGGTTTAGGTTTGTTAGGATGTTGAGCAGGTTTACCAGCTCCTTGATTTGCATGTCAGTCAACAACACAGCCACCTGTCCAGTTTTAGAGGAGGACAAAATATCCTCTACTATGACCTCTTTCTTCACCAGTGCAGACAGAGGCTTAGTGGCATCCTTCTCTGAAGAGAGAGCTCCATTTTCTTCCTCCTGAAAAGTCAGGAGAGTAGGACAAACCTTGAGTGCATGCGCTGCCTTGAGCACACAGACAGCCCTTTGAGTGATGGACCAAACTGCAGCAGAAAACAGTGAAGGCAACTCAGCAAGAATCGGGCTTTGGAGAAGCTGTGAAGATATGACAGAGACACTCAGACAGCCGGGCAGCGGGTCTTTGGATCTGCCTGTCTGTCTGTTCAGCAGCGAACTAACAAGTACATCTGCTATGCAGCCCACCTCTCCTCCACTCAGGTGGGGAACAATCAAAGGTAAATTGGATGTGACAAGATACCAGTGTGCTGCAGGGTAGGAGCTGGTGTTCACACTGCCGATCTGCCCGCCCCACACCTGCTCTCCATCCAGACTCCCCTCAAGCTCAGATTTAGCTAAAATAAACTGGGCTGATCTGCTTAGCAGTGCTGCAGTGCTGGGTTCACAGAGTAAGGCACTGTCCAACAAAACCTTCTTCATCTGTTGTAAAGTGAGAAGTTTGAGCAGCAAACAGCTCATGGGGCTGCAGGAGGGAGAGGGATGGAAACGGGCAGGTAAGATCTCACCTGACAGGAGACTCTCTATGTGCATGAGGACTGGAGAACTGGAACAAGCTTGATCTTCAGTTTCTCTTACACCTGCTGTCTGTGCTGAGTCAAGAGATGTGTATTTTCTGCAGTGGATACTGAACAGTGTGTCCACTTCCACCCAGGTGTATCTGAGCAGGAGAGCAGCCTCCTGAGTTCTCTGTTCCCACAGAGCTCCTATTCTGGACTCTGAAACCTCCTCTGACTCTTTGCGGTCCACGATCTTTTTGCCTTTTTTTGAATTCTTTTTAACTGAACATGTATTTGTCTTCTTTGTTGACAAAAGATGTAGTAACTCCTTGACTGACTGCTGCATCTCCTCCATCAGGGCTTGGCTCTGTCTGATTAAAGGAACAGGAGAGGCACTGTCAAGAGTCTTCAGACTAAATAACACAGCATGAAGCAGCTGACTGAGGGAGGAGAGTTTCAGAGATGCATTTTCTCTCTTTCTGTCCCCCTGTCCTCCTTCAACCTCCATCTTCCCCACCTCGTTTTCTTCCTTCACTAGGTCAGGTAGTATATACTTCTTGATGCTCTGCAGCACTAACGAGCAGATCTCCAGGCCCTGAGATGGGGGTGTATCTAGAACACAAGTTCTGAGGGAGGTGGAGATCCCTTCAGACAGCAGAGGAGGTCGGAGGTCATTCAGAGCTGGCTGAGAGATCGCAGACAGGAGTTCGGAGAAGAGATGAGGGAGCTGACGAAGCTTAGTGTAGGTCTGGAGGAGGATGCACACCAGGAGCTGTTGGGGAAAAGAAACAGTCTCCATCAAACAGTCTTCTCTAGTAGTTTTACACACAATTACTTTTGATTAATTTTTTAAAGCATACAGTGAAAACTGATAAAATTCTAAAAAAATACCTGTCTGGCTCGCTGCACTCGTACTTCCATGCATTCAGCCTTAACCCATGCTGAAGATAACAGCTGGTCCAGGTCCGGTTCAAGAATTAGATGATTGAGATTCAACAGCACCTTTAAACAGCGGTACCATGATGGAATGCTGCAAGTCAAAAGAGGAACATTTTTCAATGCACGATAAAGAAAATTGTTAAGCCAAACACATTCCGAATATAAAAATGTTTCAGAGGCAATGAAAAATACATCAAGAGGAGCTGTTCATTACCTTGGCTGAGCATCAGTGAAGAGCATTTGTCCCAAAGCTCTGTAAAAGTTCAGTTGGACCTCTCCATGTCGTATCCTGTCTGCAGCTACATTATAAATATCAGCTGAAGCAGCCTGACTGAGGAGAGACTCCACAGCCAGCAGAGCCAGGCTCCAGCTCTCTGGGGTACACTGAGAGGCTGGAGGAGTGATCTGCCCAGAGACTGGACGACTATCAAGATGAAGGTCTAAAACTGGGACTAATCTGGTAAGATAATAGAAACACAGCATCCTCTGCTCCTCTTCACCTTCTCCTTTCCCTTTCCCGTATCTTTCCAGAAAAAACTTAAACAGCAGAGACAATGTGTTTGACTTCACAGAGTAGTGTAGCGATGGCTCACAGTATCCTTGGGCACCAAGTTTGAAAAGTATAGTGCTGACTGGCTTCAAAAGCCCTTTTGTTCCTCCAGAACCACGTTTTGCAAAATCCTCTTTAGGTGGAAGGAGCTCCTCTTTGTAGGAGGCCAAGTGCTCAGAAGGGAAGAGAGCTAACTGAAGGATGGAGTCTATCCTGATGCGCATTTCTCTGCACAGCTGCTGATGGAGACGCAGATGTGTGTGAAAAGGCGCATATTCCCCAGAGGTCAGGAGGTGTCGAAGCAGGACCAATGGTTGGATCAGCTGGTTGGTGACCACAGTAAAGACTCTGTTAGGGTTAGCTTGTTGTCGCTGCACTGACAAATAACTCGACAGCACCTGAAGCAACACCTCAGATAAATCAGCTGAATGAAGATTTCCTTTTGGCCTGGAAGGGGATTTATCCAAATCTGGTTGATCTGGTTGACTGCCACTGATTTGCTCAAGGTGAGAAGTCTCCAACTTTGTATTACATTCAGTTTGAGGACACTCAGTCATCACTTCATCTTGATATGTTACAGATTCCATCACTGAGCGTTCTATGAGGAGTGGCTGCTGTAGCTCACGGCAGGCCAATGAGCAGAACTTGGCCAGCAGGTCAACCATAAGTTCATATTTAGTGGTAAAAACAGATGAGAGTGCAGGCAAAGAGAGAATACCCTGATACACACTCAGTATGGTGGACACACACACTGACGACTTAGAGCCAACATTTGCACACTCCTGCAGGCGGTCAAGCAGCAGCTAGAAGCAAATGGGGAAAAAAAAGCTGTCAGTAAAATCTTCAACTCCTATACATTCTTACACATTCATTAATCAATGATACTGTTGTTGATGTTGATGCACCTGGGCCATGTTGAGTCTCAGACTGATGGTCTTTCCCTGTTTGAGAAGAGACTGGAGCTTCCGGCTGTGAAGCACCTCATCAAGATAGCACCACAGGCCTTCCAAAACATCCTGAGAAAACTCCACCTTTTTATTGTACCAGCCTGTTAGGGCATGGGTGCACCAGTCCAACAGCACCTGTAAAGAAATAGATGGCAGACAAATACTGTATAAGCTGTAGGGGGAAAAAAAGGAAAGACATCTAAAACTACTGAGGGATCCCAACATCAGAACCATGCACCCACAACAAAAACAGGCAAACAGGATGATCCAAAACAGGATCATGAACATGCAATAGCTCCATCTGTTACCTGTTCTTTGTTGGGTAGCAGGCACTGAGAGGAGATCCAGGCAAACCGTGCCAGCTTCAGCTTGTCCTCCCATGGAGTCTGTGGACTCTTTAACTTCAGGTGTATACCTGAGTAGATGGCAGCCATCCCTGCAACGGGGGCCACTGGTGTACAGGAGTCAGTGGCTACAGGAGGAGGGAGTGCATTATAAAGAGGCATGAGAAGATTGTGCAGGAAACCTAAATATTAATGGTGGTCAGTAGTACTTTACTGTAATAAACTGTAAAGTTCTCATAGCTCTATGTAGGCAACCAGATCTTTCATACACACCGTTTCAATCTAAATGGTAGAAGAAATGTGTGTGGACTTAGGTGCAGGTGTGATGGACAAAGACATTTTCGTTTTCAGATCTGTTCCAGTCTGTCTGATACACCCAGTGCACACACACTCCCATATTTTAAAGCTAAACGAAAACTAGCTACATAGCACATTCTGGCTAATGTCAAAATAAGCTAACAGTTAGCCAGCTACTCGTCTGTCCGCAAACAAACTTGCATTTACTTCTAAAATAACTTGTTTATTATTAGTTATGAATGTTTGCATACAGGTATCTGGTTCGACTTACTACTTTTGAAGCCGCACGTGTCTCCTGTTTTCAGATTTTAATGACCTTTCAACTTTCACCCTGCCAGCCAGGCTGAAGTAATCGATCATCGATGTGAAAAAGCAGGCAATTGTTGACTCAGCTATCACAGTCCCAAAATCTCTTTTAACCATTAGACCGTGGCAAATGATAATAATAATGATGATAATAACAATGAACACAACAATAACTGAGATTTTTCTGATGATTAGAATTTAAATAAGTGCCAACAAAAATGCATTTAAAAAATTGTGAATAAAATAATTTACCTCATGTCTTTACTTCCCTGATAGGCAACATACATGTGTTTACAAGCTCTTAGTAAAAGCAGAATACAGTTTTTTACCTCTTTGTGTGAAAATGTAATAATTTGTTTTGATCATTTCAAAATACACTCATGACAGTATCTTCGATCTGGTTCCATTGGTCATGTCTGGGAAAGTTTGCTTATGTACGATCAGCCATTGAATTCCCCGTCGAGGAGGAGGAGGGATGGTGTATACAAGCGAGTGAAACCAGGGTCACCTTTCGTGTTTCTGAGCTTTTAACCACGTTTCCAGCAAAATCATCTCTTCTTCCTGGTGTCGGTTTGTGTCAGTCGGTCCTCGGCGCCTTGTTTTTCTACTACAGCTGTCCGATAAACAAACATTTAGCGGCAGATGACAGTGACAGGCAGGGTGTTGGTAGCTGTGTGGTGATAATAAGAGATAACCCGGGTAAAAGGCGGCTGTCAGGCACAGATAACACGGACAATAACGGTCAAAACTCGACAATGTAGTCACATCCAGCTGCACAGCTGAACTGCGGAGGATACGGTGTGTTGACCGACCGGCTGACCCACTAACATGCTTCTCCTGGTGGATCTACTGACCCAGAAACACGTCGGTACCACCGATCAGCACAATACTGACATTTAACCTTCTCTCTGTCGAGTTTTCAACATCAAGTCAACAGTTGACATCTCGGGACCATGCGGCTTTTAATTCGCATGCAGAGCTGCACACACAGAGTGCATTTATCCAAAGTGAAGCTGACCCAGCCCAGGATGCTATGGCTGGACCACCGTATGACCCTCTCGGCTGCCGTCCGGAGAAAGAGGCAGCACCCCGGGGTCCAGTCTTCAGTCTGCCCGATACCTTCCCTCTGCACCCCGGGGGACTTGGTGTCGGCCCTGCGCTGCGGTCCGTTCACAGGTGTCCTCTGTTCACACACACGGACAGTCTCACACACACCTGTTGCCTTCGCCAGCTTGCCACCAGCATCCGCATCTCCACCAGCCGGATCACTGAAGACCCAGACGGACACAGACGGAGCCCAGACCCCGACCACCGTCCCCCTGGAGGATGTTAAACGGATTCTGAGACTTGCTTACCCGGAGAGATGGAGGCTGGCAGGTAAACTGTTTACATCGGTCATCACATAGTGGTGTCTATGACATCTCCAACAGCTCAGATAGGTGCTTCACTGATGGAATAACAAAGTTATCATGCTGTTTAAAGCCAAGCACCTTACAGACAATGCATGTTATTGACTTAAGGCTCACAACACTTTATTTAACCCTTTAGAGTTTAACTGTCACTGCATTTTATTTTCAGAGCTGATACACTCCCTTCTTTTTGTCATTTTGTTGTGTTAGTACTTTTCTACCTCATCCTTTCCTAATCACACACAGTCGATTGTTTTTCATGAAATAAACTATATATTTCTGCTTGTTACACCGCACCTCATATAATGAACTTTACTTCTTGTTATTTAGCAAGTTTATGTCATTTTTCGTAGCAGCCCTCCTATTTCAAAACTCCCACAGTATGAAATAGAAGTATACATAGAGAGACCCACAGGTCACCACTCTGTGAGTTACCATTGCACTTTGTTCTGTGGGAATTGTGGCTTTTTTATTTTATTTTATTTATTTTTTAGATTTCCTTCCTTAACATTTCTTTATCTGTAGCTTGTGGTAAGCTGCTCAGACCCCATTTAGAGAAAACGTTTTCCAAACTATGAATGTCTACATTTAATTGACCTGTATTCATTGCTTGGCAAACACTGCCCTGCTGCTCTCAGATGTTTTCGATGGAGAGCTTTGTTAGGGTAGTTCTCAGGTCGAGTGTAGTGAATGTATTGCTGGATTAACCTCTTCCAAGATAAGAGTTTTGTTAACTGTAGCCTTGGGTTTTTCCCTTTCCACAATCATTTATTTACTATCTTTCTGTTATTTTTTGTCTGTTCTTATGTTCCCTGCAGGTGCTCTAGGCTTCCTGACTGTCTCCAGTGCAGTAACAATGTCGGCGCCATTCTTCCTGGGCAGAGTGATCGACACCATTTACACCACTGGAACAGACATGGAGACGATGACGGCCTCTCTAACGTCACTGTGCATCATGCTGACAGGAGTGTTTCTATGTGGCGGAGCAGCCAATGCTGCCAGAGTCTACCTCATGCAGGTGTCAGGTGAGATGTGGAGGGAGATTTTTCCCTCTGTGAAAAAGACATATTCAGACAAATGGTCAAAAAGTAAAACATTATACACAACACAGTGCTTACCTATGTCTGCATGTACCATCTTCTTCACTAACAGCTTGCCTCTTCTCTCTTCAGGCCAACAGATCGTTCGTAATCTCCGTACCTCCGTCTTCTCCTCCATCCTCAGGCAGGAGGTGGCATTCTTTGACCGGAACAGGACTGGGGAGCTTATCAACCGGCTCTCCGCGGACACGGGTGTGGTGGGCCGCTCAATCACAGACAACCTGTCAGACGGGCTGAGAGCCGTCGCCCAGGCAGCTGCTGGTGTCAGCATGATGGTGAGTCCCTCCGAGTGGTCTCTTGTGGTGGTTCAGGGCAGGGCTGAATGACGGCTCATCATTTATACTGTGAAATAATTAGGATTGCATAGGGGATGAAAATCAAATATTTGGAAAATGATTATCAAGAAACAATGGTAGACGCAATATCCTGATAGCTACAAAAATATTTTTTGGGGGGAGGTGGGGCAAAATGTGTTTACAACAAAATGTTTCTTTCATCAGTTTGGGTTTAGATACAAGGAATTAGATATCCTCTTACCTCTGAAATGTTGTGTAATTCCATCACTATCTCGCCTCCTGATGCTTTAGTCATTCAGTCAGATAACATCAGTGTTTAGCATTTCTCAACACAAGGAAGTAGCCATGATTTGCTCGTTACATGTTTTATCTGCATTGTTGCAGTCACTGCTGCCTGGCATTGAGCTGAGAGTTTCCTCCTGATTGTAAGCTAAAGGACTGCTGTAAAACAGGTTTTCCACAGTACTGATTAGGTTGACCGAGGAAATGTGCTTATTAGGAGGAAGGATTGCCACACCTCAAACTCTGCTCACTACAGCCATCACTAACCATTGTGTGTTTGTGTCTGTGGGCATGTGTCTTTGACTAAAACTCTGGGGATTTGTTGCATATGGTGAGAAAAGTGCCCCTAACATAAATCATTGTATTTTAAGGTTAGAATTTGTCAACCAGAAGTCATGGTTAATGTCTGAGTAGTTCCCGAGAAAATGAATGAACGTCAATGTGATGTCATCTGAAGTCATAGAAACAAAATTTTGTATGTGTACAACTGTATTTGTGAGGACTGGTTTCAAGTTGTCTATAGTGAAGTGAGAACATTTTTGGATAATCCGAGGGTTAGGGACTACGTTATGTCGTTGAATGTCCTTGCATAACCACTTGGGTGATAAGCTCCCTTTTGTACAGTGTCGACCACAGAATGTTGTAAAACCCAAAGGCATGCTCACTATAAGGAAGTAAAGTATTTCCTGGTGTAATGAACATTTAAGGAAATTAGTAGAAATAATTACTGTAACCAGGTGTTAAGTTGGGTAGATTTATAGTGTCCTCACACTGAGAGAGGGCCTGGATGCCATCTATGCAGTAACTCAGCAACAGTAATGTCAAATATGTCATTGTGATCTGATTGAACTCATCAATGCTTTGACACAATGCAAACACATGAGCTGCTGCACACAGACTGCCTCTCAGTTTCTACTAAAATCACTGTGATTGAAGTCATAGCTTAATTTTTTTTTATTTAGCAAAAGTCTAAACATTTTTTTGTCATGGAAATTTTATTGTTATTGGGAATTTTTAGTTTTGCTGCTTGAATGTAATAATATCTGTAATCGTGTCATTATTGTAAACAGTTGGTGCAGTTTATTGTTATTTAGTCAATACTGTAGTTTTTTCACTATAAAGATCCTTTGCTATTGCACTGTATTTTGATTCAGGTCTATACAATTGGGGTATTATTGTTTTATGGGCTTAACCCAAAGAACAACTACACAAATGAAATAAAGTCAGGTTTCTGTTCTAGCTCTGGTTTCTTGTTAATGGCCATTTAGAAAATTAGATTTAATTGAAGATATCTGACTGAAATGTCTCCAATATGATGTTACTGTGGCGTCAGTTGGTGTGGTCCTCCACTTATGTTTCCATTAATGGCTGTTTTCTTCCTGCTCCTAGTTCTACGTCTCCCCGAGTCTTGCGAGCTTTGTGTTGCTGATCGTTCCTCCTATGGCCGGTCTTGCTGTCATCTATGGTAAATACCTTCGCTCCATCTCCAAACGCACTCAGGACGCCCTCGCACAAGCCACACAGGTACAGTGCACAAAAACACACCGAAGCTGCTGAGAATAAAAATGGTGAATTTAGTAGTTAGTAATCATAATATCAGGGTTTTTAATCTGTGTTTTTTTTCTGATCTGATCACATTTTTTATGTGAAATCTCCCCTCTTTTGTTTTCATGCAGTTTTGTAAAAAAGATTTTATTTTTAACTTTTGTGTTGTACTTGTGCTGTAAAAGGATTTGTGGGAAAGTAGAGCAGGAGAGTGAATCCATCTCATGTTTGATTCCTTTCTTTTTATTTTTCACATCAGTGGTTAGTGACGTTGTTCTGTTTGTCCATCCCTCAGTGTTGTGTACATGTGATTTTAAAAATTGCATAGCCTGTGCTAACTTAATTAAATTTGCAGATGGAGTAAATTTACTTGTTGATCATTTGATTTCCAGTTGATAAAGTACCAATAAAAGTGTGTGTGTGTGTATGTGTATGTGTATGTGTGTGTGTATGTGTATGTGTATGTGTGTGTGTGTGTGTGTGTGTGTGTGTGTGTGTGTGTGTGTGTGTCCTGTCACTGATGCAAATCAAATCAACAGTTAGCAAATGAAGTGTTGCACATGAGCTTCTGCTTTTTGCCACCATATTTCAGGGTTGTCACAATACCACAGTGTTTCTATCTAAACGACATGTTTCACCACGTACCATCTAATTCTCCACGTATGGACAGAGAATACGTAGAACCACTCATGTGCTTCGAAAATGTTTAAAACTGTGTTGAAACAACTCTGTGACACAAATAGAAGTTTGTATTCTTTAACATTTGGACATCTGTGTAATTTGTTGTTCACTTGATAGGAGTGCATGAAACTCCAGTAATCCATCTTCTTTTATATCGGTGACAAAATACCAGAAAGACCATCCACTGTAATAGAGAATTTAATTAACACCACTCTGACAGTGTCAACAAAAACCTGCTCTCTATGTTGAGATAACATTTATTGTGCGGCTGTTCAATTGGTAATATTTAGCTCGTCAGATCTAATAACTTGTGACATGTGGACAGGATGTACAGGGGAAAAAAGCTTCTACTTGATGGTTGAAAATGGTTTTCTCTTTATTTCCTGATAGTATCCGTGTGTGTATGGCATCTCTCCAGCATCATCTGTCCAAGGTTCTTGTTCTAGCTCATTTTTGAGGTTATAAATGCATCTGTGATTGTTGAACTGTAACTGGTAACAGACATAGAGGGAGAGAGGGAGACACTGGTGGCAAGGCCTCCCAGTTAGCTCACGCAGCAGGTCCCCAGATCAGCGGTAATCTTTGTAATCAGAGCTGTAATCAGAGGGAGTAGCAATGACACCAGATGTTGTGGTAATTAAATAACATAAGGTGTGTGTGTCTGTGTGTCTGTGTTTCAGACTGGTCTCAGTGGTAACATCATGATCCTGTCAGTGCTCTACAAAGGAGGTCTTCTGATGGCCAGTCAGCACATGACTGTGGGAGAGCTCTCCTCCTTCCTCATGTACACCTTCTGGGTGGGCATCAGTATCGCAGGTAAAACATGCTCCCATAGTAATTTACTTATGTGTCCATCTGTGTGTGTGTGTGTGTGTGTGTGTGTGTGTGATTGCTAACAGTGTGATGTTCTTCCATTCGTTGAGCAGGTCTGAGTTCATTCTACTCTGAGCTGATGAAGGGTTTTGGAGCGGGAGCCCGACTGTGGGAGCTACTGGACAGAAAGCCTGAGTTTCCACTAAATGGTCAGTGTGTACACACGCACATACACACACACACACACACACATATGCCTCCATGCCATCAGGGGACAGTGCTTTGACATCAATTTCCTGGAGACTCACCCTAAACCAATCTTCTCTTTAAAATGTTTTCATTTACGTTACAGAGACATGTGTTTGACCCCATAAGGAAAACAAGGCCTCATAATGTGACTGTGCAAACTGAGTTAGACCCTCTTTACACAAGTAAACAACAAGCACACATACATACACACTGTTGATTCATGATTCAAAGATTTTATTTGTCACATACTCAGAGAGGGCAGTGAAATGCAATGAAGTGTCTGCAGGGCCATATGGAATTTATCAAAAACAAACTTAATTATAAAAGAGCAATATAATAACAACAGCAATGTAATAATAAAAAACAGTATAATGAAAAAAAGAGCAATATTTCTCAGTGGTTAAATCTCCTCATAGAGTGTATATATCAATGGAAAAAAGAGAAATGAAATAAAAGAGCAATATAGACATAAGTAAGTAGGGCGCATAAGTATCAAATAGTGGCAAAATTGAAAAAAATATGCATAATGGAGAATCAGTGCGCAAATGGTCTGCATTGTGTAAAAAAAAAAAGTGCATTATGTATTTGTGCATGAATACCATTTGCAAGTTCTAGTGAAGTATCCATCAGTAACTATTTATTGCAAAATATTTCCTCACTGAATGAATGAGTACCTTTTTTTTTTTTGGTTGTGTGTTCAGTCAGAAACTTTATTTGACTATTTATGACAGACTTTGAATATCATGGATGTATTTGAAAAAGTCTTGCACTTTAGATTTCAGATGTAGTAGATTCTCTTGTTTTTTTACTCACTCTATCTTTGTGTCCTTCTCCCTGTGCTCCCCCACAGAAGGCCGAGTCCTCGCTCCAGACCAGCTGAAAGGCCAGCTACAGTTCTGTGATGTCTCTTTTGCATACCCGACCCGTAATGAGGCTCCGATTTTCCAGAACCTCAGTCTTATGGTCCCAGCTGGTACCGTCATGGCTGTGGTGGGATCCAGTGGGTCGGGAAAATCGACCTTGGTCTCGCTGCTGCTCAGACTGTACGACCCCAACGCTGGTGAGACCAACTGGTTCTGAAGCAGCTACAGCTACTAATCAGTTAGACAAATAAAAAAAATCTGGTGGTGCCACATTTTAAGAAGTGTAAGAGTCAAAGAGATGTGAACTGGTGCTTATTTTCTCTCTTATGTAGGAATCATCACTTTTGATGGTCATGACATCAGGGATCTGAATCCCTATTGGCTCAGGAGTCACATTGGGACTGTCAGTCAGGTAGTAAATCAATATTAAACGTTGTACAAAAGATGCAACCCACAGACACACAACATGTGATGTGTATTTTCATTTATAGTAGAAAGAGCCTGTGAGTGAAGTTTTTGTTTTTCTCACACTCCTCGTCTCCTGTTCCCACCTCTCTCCCAGGAGCCAGTGCTGTTTTCCTGCTCTGTCAGAGATAATATAGCCTATGGTGCTGTGGACCCAGGAGCTGTGACCACAGAGGACGTCTACAGGGCGGCCAGAGTGGCCAACGCCTACAATTTCATCCAGGGGTTTCCTCAGGGCTTTGACACCGTGGTGGGGGAGAAGGGAGTGTTGCTGTCAGGTGAGGAACTGAGGCGGAGACATGACAACGATGCACTTTTTTATTTTTAATACTGCTGGGTTTTTTATTAACAAAAAAAATCTATAGGATGCATATTATTTTTCTCTTAAAAATAATGTTTTATCTTTATTTACTGTATGTAGTTCTTTTTTTAGTCCTTTTGTCTTGTCATGTTTGCTGTTTTTATTTTCCTGTAAGTTGCTGTTTACTGGGGAAAAAAGTTGTATTATTGAAAAGCTGCACACAGTGGACAGTATTTAAACATAGCCTTTACATGTGTGTGTGTGTACATGGTTAAGTTGTGTGTTTGTTTCTCAGGTGGTCAGAAGCAGAGGATAGCCATAGCCAGAGCTCTGCTCAAGGTAAATACAACACATCTGTTTCCCTGTTGAACACACTGCTTCTATATATCACATTGACCAGGTAATAATTAGTGTAGGTCATCCAAAACTGGGTGTTTTTATCATTGCTCACAGACAGTTGTCATCTGTATCTCATCAGTAAAAATCTAATTAAAAAGTAGCTTTAAAAGTAGAAAGCTGGGCCTTTACTTTCATCTCAGATCTCTATCAATATCAGTTATAACAGAATTAATATCTGTAATTCTGTTTGTGTCTTCTTTCCACAGAATCCTAAGATCCTGCTTTTAGATGAAGCTACCAGGTGAGAGAAACAATTAAATGATGCAAAAGGACATTATTCACAGTTCTTTCACTAATTTGATAATTATTTATTTATCTGAACAGGAATACAGGCTGTAGATAAATGATGATGCTCTGATCTTGGTGCTGGTTAGAGTCATTAAATAAAATCCTAATTGAACGTCTCTCTTTAGTGCACTAGATGCTGAGAACGAGTTTCTTGTCCAGGAGGCCTTGGAGCGTCTGATGGAAGGTACATCCTCTCGTCTTTTTCTATCTCCCCGTTTCAAATGACATCATCCATATATGTATACTTCTCACCCAATCAACAGGCAGGACGGTCCTGATCATCGCCCACCGTCTGTCCACCATTAAAAATGCAGATGCTGTCGCTGTGCTGGACCAGCGGCGTGTGGCTGAGTGCGGCCATCCCACAGAGCTGCTGGGAAACAGGCAGGGACTGTTCAGAAAACTGATGGAGAAACAGGCGTTTCTACAGGAGGAGCAGCAGCGAGCGCTCCTCTGAGAGGACGGGCAGCACAGATAAGTGGAGGTGGAGTCCTGAAAACAAGCGTTGCTGCAGAATAGATTGAAATTTCCCCCATGTTGGAGGGAAGAGATGAGTAAAAGCTGAATGAAGGCAGAACTTTGAACTCTAAAGACGAGGGAAGATGGTGAAGCCAGTAAAAACATAAATGGATTTTCTTATATACTGACATGTCCCTTCCAGCCTCACTTCAGAAAAGCACTGAGGGCTGAAACATAGGTCGGTTAACCCTGAGAGACTGTAACTCTTTCTACAATGAAAGACAGAGCCAGGTTGAAAGGCTGAGAGAGACAAGAGGACAGGGACTCTTCACACTGGAAGCTCCCTGCTAAATCTAAGGAAAAGCCCGAACCCTGTTCTGGTACATGACAGGAATGTGCACAATGTAATTTAACCAGAGTGACTGGTGCAATGACTTTGATTCTCAGCTGCATCATACTATTATCGTTTTATGATTTTCATAATGAAACCAAAAACAATCCAGTGTGATTTATACAGCACTGATAATGTATATTTGTTTATGCATTTGTGTCTGTATTGTTGTTTTTTAAGACTTGAAGCTTAGAGGCAGAGCCTTCTACTGTCATTTCAGAGTCTAAATAAATGAAAGCAGCTATATGTGGTGTTAACACTGTGCATACATTTTTAAAAATCTATCAGATTTATGTTCAATCCTGTTTTACAACACACTTGTCATGATAAATATTACTAATAGTCCTGAAAATCAAAGCTGAGGTGCAGCATATCAAAGAATAACATTTCTTGTAACACATGACTTTGCTTCAGTGAATCATGTTTGACATTTAATGACATTCACATTCAGCCACTCATTAGTTTTTCTTGTTAACCGACAGCCTTGCTTAACTTTACCATGTTTATGTCTGACAAACAAAATGTGCGCAGTTACTTGGTGAAGTTGACTGAGATGAGCAAATCATCAGCCAGAAAAAAGGCCGTTTAGCTCATCTCAGTCAAGGAGGGACAGTACAGCAGGCGTGCCGTCAGAGTCAGAGGTGGTCTGTGTGTGTCACCATCAACAATCATCTCCCAGCATAAAACCCACCATCATCATTTTAATTCATCTTCAAAAAGTTACACTCATTCAAAAATGTTCTTACTCTCACTTCTTGGTGCAATTTGTAAGAACAGAAACCAGAAGTGTGTACAACACTGCTGCACACTGTTACCACTGCACACTGTTACCACTGTATATGTCCCTCTGTGACATGATTGCCTCTTTAGTGCTCTGTGCTCTGATGGTGTTTACAGGATATACACTTGACCAGCCTTAAATTCTGTATAAACAGCTCTAAAACCTACTTACACGTTGCCTCAGCGCTGCTAAGCCAGCTAAATATTATAGCTGGCATGGAGAGGCCGACTAAGAAGTAATGATTCTCCTCAGTAAATATTTGGCTTGTAAAAGCCCACTTCTCTGCTCAGTGGGAGTCTAGAGTCAGCTGTTTCAGAGGACTTTATTTTCTCTTTACACCACTCATCATGAAGCCTTCAGCTTAAATTCTCCATATTTAGATACAAATCTACGTCATTTGAAGCTGTAGTGCCTGATTGGATGCTGGAAATGACTGAACAACAAGTGTCTCTTGGTAATCACATGTAGTCAGTAGCTGGGAACATGTTGCAGGTTCAGGTGTAACAGATATATTTACAATAGCGACTAAAAAATATTTTAATTAACTCTTTGACTACACCTGTACATGTTATGTGTGCTGATATATTGGTCTTTTTGAAACAGTTTGACTTACAGTTCAAAAACTACAGTAGCAGTAGCAGTAGTTCAAACAGGAATTTATGTTTACAGAGGTTGACTCTGTGGAAATGGTGTTTTCGTTGTAACAAAGATCTTTGACCACTCAAATGACAAGACTCCAAACACTGACAATTTGAAGTCAGTGAATCAGATCAGAGGTTTCTGGCACATCAGAGATTTACATGGAGAAATTGATCAAGCATCAAACACTGGTAACTTAAATATCATTGTGATATTGTCTGTGTACCACAGCCAACACTTTCTGATCATATAACTTTAGAGACGCTACATATTTATTCATTACAGTGTGTAGACTGTTTAGCAACAGAGCTCTGTTTATTAAGGTAATCAGCATATTCATAACAACATGGTTTGTAATGGGAAATTTTCTTTCTCCTTTTTTCTTTATTTGTGGTTTTGCCTCAGAAGCAAATAATTTTTACTTGAATCACATTAGATGTTCATGTCATAGAGATGTTTTGTTTTTTGTGGAGTAATATTGCCAAACCCTGTCCATTACAAGTAAATAGAAAGTTACATTTTGTTAAAGATTAAATCGACTGGTCACCTCACTTGACTCTGGACTAAAGTACATGTTGAATGTTAGTCAGTTGAGAATGGATCTACGTGCTAACACAACTCACAGCTGAGGGTTTGTATTTTCAACTTGTATGTGATGATATAAATATGAGATATGATAGATTTTTAATGAGTTTTTTTGTGTTTGATAAATTATTATACTTCTATGTAAAGACAAATAAAGTGAAATATTACTAGTTTTTGTGTTTGTGGGATGATTTTTATGTTAAAGTGGTCCATTTAGGCACATGCACTGTTATTGATACTGAATGTGTTGTGTATCGGTGCAGTGTGTCTCAGTCTCAGTAGATGGCGCTGCTGCTTCATGCACTGAGCCACATCCATGCTCTGAAGCCTTCACTGCTCACCGCGTGTCAACGTTCTCTCAGTCTGTCATACCAAAATATAACTTCATGGTAGTGATGTGAGTCATGTGTATTCAGCTGTTCGGCCGACTGTGTTGACAG